>CAODLS011050488.1:0-11286 GCA_948243855.1 Flueggea neowawraea
AATTTGTTAAGTGAACGAACAATTGAATTCTTGGTCACAGACAGATAAAAGAATAACCTTTCAAAACTCTTAGAATACCAAAACAATTAGCTTTACGATACTTACTCAGACATTTTTGTAATAGAAAATAAAAACCTTGAACTGTGAGCAATGAGAAAATAAAAATTGAAGTAGCCAAACAACTCCAACACCGAATTTTCCTCGTAAAGTTAAAACAGAAAGTATAGAAATCCAAAGTCCTTTGATGTGAAGTCATGATTACAAATTTATCTTGCAGAGGCAAAATTGCTTTTCTAATTCTAGCATTCACTATGAGCATTTATCCAACGGAAGTATATCCATGCTGGCATATATGTTATTAGTTTAACATATTCATCATATTTTGTTCATAACTTGTTTCATAGATTGAAATAATTTAGTTGTTATGTTACAGATGATAAAATCCCTTTCTGGTTTTGTGTGTGGTCTATCGGTGAATTCCTTGCCGTGTTTTTATCTGGTTGCGAGGCAACGATTAATAAACATCACTTTCTGGTGGTGGCCTCAAGCTTAATGTTTTGGTTGGTGCAAGTGCAATTCTTTTTGTTCTTATATAAAGTTGGTCGACCAAAGACACCGATTACAATTGGACGTTATGGGTTATGTGCAGATTGTGTTATCATGATTGTTGAACCTATATCCCTTTTTCAAGAAGACTCCTATTCTATAGTTCTATGACGTCCGTCCGTCCGTCCCAACATATAAGGGCGCCTGGGGAGGAGCTCCGACAGAAGCAGGTGCTCCAGCACGTGCTTGTCCCCGTGTAGCTCCGCCTATAATACCCCGTATGTTCCGATAGTAGTCCTATAGCATTCTGTTGATCTTTTGTGAATCAGAATGTCCGAAGTTTGTTCGTACACTACTCTGTTGAGTTTAGGTGTTTGATTGGTCTCAGGGATGTTGGTGTAGATGGTCCTAAGTTGGAATTGCCTTAGAAATTGATTTTTATATGTGTAGAGCAAGCTGAAGGCTTACAACGTGCGTTGTAGACTTACTACGAGCGTTGATGGCTTGTTGGGTTAGAAGACCATTCAGATTTCCTCGTCGGCTCAAGGGATGAAGGTTCTAAGTGCGTTGAAGCTTGTAATGCTCATTGTATGGTGTGCCATGCATGTTGATCACCATCCTGGGTTTAAGAGTCTTGAGTCTGGGTTTGATGGGTGTTATGTCCGTCTCGACAACGCCCGTTGCTTTGGTTAGTACGCACGTTGAAAATCTACAATACACAACACATGCCCACTGGTCAAACACTCCTGAAAACTGTCCTCACATTTATCAGACCAAACAAATTTGACTCCCTTTTTACGTCAACTGAGTCATAGGAGCTGCAATCCTTGAGAAATCTTGGATAAACCTCCTGTAGTACCCGACCAAGCCAAGGAAACTCTGAATCTCCGTAGCGGTCTTAGGCCTCTCCCAATGGAGTACAACCTCTACCTTTTTTGGATTAACCAAAATACCCTCTCTCGACACCATGTGTCTGAGAAATGCTACTTGCTCGAGCCAGAACTCGCACTTCGAGAACTTAGCATAAAACTGATGTTCTCGCAGAGTCTGTAACACTGACCTCAAATGGTCCTTGTGCTCTTCTTTACTCATCAAGTAGATCAATATGTCATCGATGAATACAATGACGAAACGATCTAGATACGGTCTGAACACGCTGTTCATCAAATCCATAAATGTTGCAGGAGCATTCGTCAAACCGAATGACATCACTAAAAACTCATAGTGACCATATCTAGTTCAAAACGTCGTCTTAGGGATATCCTCACCTCTAATCCTCAACTGATGATATCCCAACCTCAAGTCAATCTTAGAGAACCACTGTGCGCTTTGCAAAATGGTCAAATAGATCATCTATCCTCGGAAGTGGATATCAGTTCTAGGTTAGGTTGATCCATGAGAGGATCCAGACTGCTCACAGTCATCAGAAAAGTTACGCTAATCCGAAGCGTAAACATCTTGAGTTTACAGTTGGTGACCATGTATTTCTCAAAGTATCACCGATGAAAGGTGTGATGAGATTTGGGAAGAATGGCAAGTTGAGCCCGAGATACATTGGCCCTTTTGAGATTACCAGCCGTGTTGGATTTGTGGCATATGAGTTGGCACTACCGCCTCAATTCGCTTTTGTTCATCCAGTGTTCCACATCTTGCTTCTAAGGAAGTATGTCTCTGATCCGTCATATGTTCTAGCACTGCAGTCGGTTGAGGTTAGACTCGATCTATCTTATGACGAGGTTCCATTGAGGATTGTTGAACATCAGGTTAAGAGACTCCGAAATAAGAAGATAAATTCAGTGAAAGTGATTTGGAGGTATTGAGGAGGCCACTTGGAAGGCCGAGGACGAGATGCAAAGCAGATATCCACAATTGTTCGACTCTACAAACCCTTAGGTTAGTATCTTTTTATCTCTGTCTCTGTATTCTGTTTTTGTCTCTGTTCATGCATAGTAACATCTTCAGTCTTTGCATTTAGCTCATGCATGGTAGCATATTTGGCAATTGTATTAGCATATTCTGCATCAGTTTGGGGTTCAGTTGAGTTAGGGCTATAGTAGACCTTTGGGTTGAATTTGTGTTGATTTGGCTTGTTTGGAAATTTGAGGACGAATTTCTTTTGAAGGGGGAGTATGTAATATCTCGCCTGTTCCGATAAGAGTCCTGTAACATTTTGTTGATCTTTTATGAATCGAGGATGTTGGTGTAGATGGTCCTAAGTTGCGATTGCCTTAGAATTTGAGTTTTTATATGTGTGTAGTAAGCTGAAGGCTTACAACATGTGTTGTAGGCTTACTACGCTCGTTGATGGCTTACTGGGTTAGAGGACCATTCAGATTTCCTCGTCTGCACACGCAATGAAGGTTCTACGAGCGTTGAAGGGTGTAATGTGCGTTGTATGTGTGAAACAAGCAATGATCATTGTTATGGGTTTGAGATTTTTCAATCTGGGCTAGAGAGGTATTCTATCCGTGTCGACAACTCCCGTTGCTTGGGGTAGAACGCACGTTGAGCGTCTACAACGCACGTTGTAGAACGTGTAACACGCATATATGCCCTTTGTTTATAAATACCCCTCTTCCGTCTCTTCCGCCTCCATTGGGCCCTCACCCACTTTCTTACCAAATACTCCCAAAATTGTCTGAATCGCTTCTCCAGTATTTTCCCATCACTCCTAGCCATCTATTGAGGTAAGATAGACTCATCATTCCCTTCATTTACTCATTTTACTCTTCAATCTAGCATTATTTGTTTTGGGCGAAATCATTAGGGTTCGATTTTTCTTATGATTCTGAGTTATTGGACGCTTAGGGTTGTTAGATTAGACTATATTGAGGTTAAAGGAACATGATTTGAGATTTGAATCAACAGATTTGATGTTGTTTTGATCAGGTTATGGTTAGGTTCAGATTTTGCTTGATTTTAGGAAATGTAGAGTTTGTTTCTTGGATTTGATTATAGATCCTTACTTCTGAGGTTGATATTGACCAATGTGGATGATTGATTTCGATTTTTATCGGTTGAATTGGGATTTTAATTGTTTTGTAATTTTTGGAAAGTTTGCTCTAGTTTTGTAATCTTAGAAAGTTGAATTCCAAATTTGTAGTTTTGGAGAATTTTAGACAGATTTGTAATTTTGGAGAGTTGGAGTTTATATTTGTAAACTTTGGAAAATTTGAAGACCAACTTGTAATTTTACAAGTTAAGGACTTATTTGGTGATTTTTACTACTTGGAGGACTAGTAGAACCCTTTGAGGACTTATTGATAAATGTGAAAAGTATGGGGACTAAATTCTAATTTGCCAAGTCTCGGGGATTAAATAGTAATTTTACAAAAGTTGAGGTTCTTAACTGTAATGGGATTTTGTCGTGATCGAGTGTCTGTATTCGCATTTGCATATCATGCATTCGGTTACCGCCACAGTACCAACATTTCGTTTCTGATGTTTGTTATATATGTATTTGTTACAGCGTCCTGTTCCTGCCAGCATGACCAGCCACCTACCAGTGGTGCCTGACTGGATCCCTTACTTCGGATTCCAAGTGAGTGAAATAGCAGCTTTAGACACATAGACGGTGTCTTCTAAATTATATGTTTTTGCTATGTCTAATCTATTTCTGGAAATTAAAATAATTAATGGTTGGCTAATTAATAATCTGGCTTATGTGATTATTAAACTTTGGTTTTCGTTTTTGAAAAATAATATTTATATGGTATATAAATATTTTCTGCAAATTTACTCAGTTTCCGATATTGAATATTTATATAGGGTATATAAATATTTTCTGCAAAACGATTTATACTTTGCATGTGCGTTTGATAAATATAAGATATATATTTAGTATGGGACCCCTATGCTACGTAGGGTAAACGTAGTCTTTGGTATATCAACGTGCATTCGAGACCCAATTACAAGGGTTTTTGGCAGTCGTGTGTTCGACCAGATGCATGTACTCAGTTCTAGTGAGACGGCGGAGTCCATCCTTGTGATATACTTAGTTGTCAATTTCAGGCACTAATATCTGTTTTCGATATATAGTATATATACCTATTGTTTGTTTTGGGTGTGAACGATTTCAAAATGAATTTTTGGAATTATTCTTCTGTATTAGCATGTATACGTATATACACTTATACATGCATGTGGTATTTCTGAACTGTTTTCAAAACGGTCTTTGTGAGGCACGTATAAAACAATCTGAAGTGTTATTTCCTCACTAGGGATTCTTACCCCTTAATTTCTGTTTCTTGTCTATTTTTCCATATCTGATTTCTCAAGTTCACATTTTTGCATTCGGTAACCGTCCAACATCTTGCACCTAGTGAGGCGTTCCATTGGATAGTGAGTGCTCTCTCGTTTCGTGCTCATTTTGTTTTTGATTAGAGCTTTATATCGGGTTGCTATTGAGTTATCGAGTCTTATTTTGACTTTTGGATTTATACTTGATTTTGTTATATTTTCGTATTCACTGATATTATGATTTATTTGTATAACTTATATTTCGTATATTTATATGTTTTCAGTATCAAACATTTTATAATTGTTGAATGGCTTAATAACAGTTTTACTAAATAAGTTGGTTAGAATGTTTGATCTTCGACGCTTGTGCGAGATGGGTCGGGCTCACATAGACAGTTCTCTTCGTACGCCAGTCGTAACCCAACTTGGGTCGTGACATGATATGATAGATTTTTTTTGGCACGGTTGGTAGGCCAGAACATTCACTCTTCGAAAGACGTGATGACGAGTTTTTTTGACAAAGTTGATAAGCCGGAATGCCAACCAGTAACGTTTCGAGATGGAGACAAGGGCCTGATCTGATGCCAAAGGTTTTTGGACTTGTGTTTGGGCCTCCTGAGATGGGCTGGATGGTCAAGTGAAATTCAACAAAAAAATGCTGTTGGTGCTATGGTTTGAACCCTACAACTGAAAGGCCGAAGTCACGCAGCTATTGCGGTAATTAGTTTCGGCCATAATTAATTCTATTCAATGAAACTGCAACTCCTCCAACAAACACGTCTTCTGCCTCCTCCATCGACAAATATCATAACACCTCCCCACAACCACCATAACCTGGTACCAATAACGAAAATATTAAAAATATATATACATATGCAAAGACACAAAACCAAGATCATAAAAACTAAAGCTCACCAATTTTATTTGTGTCACACTTTGAAGGAGATAATAAGAAGCAAGCTTCCTCCAGTATTTGATTCAATGGTTGTTGTTTTATTGGAAGGAATCCAAAAAAAAAAAAGAGGTTCAAACATCCGGGCAACAACATAACAAAAGAAAAAAGAAGAAGGAAGACATAAAGGATTAATCTTCTCTCAAAGAAGAACCTCCTCTTTTATGGGGTAGAACATGAGCTTTGAAAAGAAGAAGAGCAACAAAATAATAGAGAACAAGGAAGGTTTTTTCTTGCTTGCTTAAAGAAAAAGCACGAGATTGTTCTGTTAATGAAGAAAAAATCGGAGCAACCATGAGAAGTAGAAGAGGCGGTTGAAATAGGATGATGGTCACGCAGGAGATAAGAAGAAAACTGTGGCAATTCAACTAGGACTCTAATTGTACAATTACGTCTAAGTCCTTCAAATTTATAGAACTTGGACAATCACCCCCTGCGACACAAAAATTACTCACAAAAGTCCTTGTTGGATGTTGGTATAACACTGACAATTGCTAAAGCTCACGAAATATTCTAATTTATTATGACCAAGAGACTACTCCTACTTTTGGAAAATCCAAAGATAGGAGTGAAGAATCATTGATGTGACATGGATCGAGGTCCATATAACCCAATAAAACCCACAAGGCTTAATGAGGAGAAAGCCTAAGATTTGGCAGACCCGCCTTCTAGAAAGTCAATATTTTGAGGAAAGGAAGAGATACGTGCGTTCAACATCTTATCATGAATTATTCAAACTTCTTCAAACATAAGAAAATCAGGGAAAAGATGAGGATATCATCTCCTAATAAGTCAAAACAACATGAAAATCTCTCCTGAAGAATGCAACAAATTATCTGATATCACCTGTAAATAGACGCTCTGACATTCACAAAGGTATACCTTTTTCACTCCTATAAGACCTCCCAAAATTTTGTCAAAATAATAATCTGACTTGAGCATCGGAGTGACATCGAGGGTACAACCCTCAACTGATCTTGCTTGTTTTACAGGACACTCTTGAAGACCGTTTCACTTCATTGTTGTTCAAGCAACAACAAAACCTAATTTAAAATTATTTTGTTGGAAATGCCTCCTAATTGCTAATCAATGTCTGAATAGAGTTTATTGTCTATATAATATTTAATTTGTTATTCAAAAGAACAAAACAATTTCAAACTTATCATTGTTTATTTTCTTTTTTATTTTTTCAAAAACCAACCAAATCGATGGAACAAACTGAGTTGTTCGATTCGGGTCAACCCCAATTGTGGGTTTTCAAAAGAGGGTTAATTTTTTCGGTTTGTTACAGCCGAACGCCCACCCGAGTGATTGTAGCAAAGAAAATTAAAAAAGAAAAAGGAAAAGAATATACAGTAGTATGTTGGGTTGGGAGTTGTATCGGTGAGGTTGAGCGCACAAAATCAACAGCGAAAGGAACAGTAGTGCTATATTCTCCTCTTTTCCTCTCTCACATCACTTTCCCCCATAAATACTCTCTCTCTTCTCTCCAAACCGTCAAACCCAAATTGAAAAAGCTAAACGCAGTTCCTTCAGATTCTCCTTTTTCTCACACAGCAAACCCAACCACTAACACACTCTTCTCTCCCTCTCGGAACCCTTGCTTCCCTTCCAATCTCTCCCACCGTACTCACCACCCCATCAAACTCTCTCTAGTTTTGGAGTAAATTTTGCCATTTGAAGCTTCGGTGATATGAATTGAAGCTGATACTTGTTCTGGGTTTTTACTAGAAGGGTTTTTTGTTGTTGTTTTGTTTCTTTTTTTGGCGGCATAACGAGAAAGAAGAAAAGAAATGGAGAAGTACGAACTTGTGAAAGACATAGGATCTGGAAATTTTGGAGTGGCAAGGCTCATGAGAAACAAAGAAACCAAAGAGCTTGTTGCTATGAAGTACATCGAGCGTGGTCACAAGGTCCCTCATTTTTCCTAATTTCTTTCAATTTTTTGTTAAGAGAATAAAAAAGAGTTTGCATGTCAAAGTAAACAGCTTCTAACGATTATTTGATTCAAACACAGGAAAAAAAAAAGTCAGATTTAGTTTTCGTTGTTTCTTTTTCTGTTGGGTAATTGAATTTTGGGTTCCTTTTTGTGTTTTGGTTGTCAGATTGATGAAAATGTGGCAAGGGAGATCATAAATCACAGATCTCTTCGTCATCCCAATATAATTCGCTTCAAGGAGGTCACGTTTTATTTCTTTTTTTGTCTTTTTTTTTGCACCGAAGTTGATAGGTGTAAATTAGGTTGTGGGATTCGTCTTTGTAGGTGGTTTTGACACCGACGCATCTGGCTATTGTAATGGAATATGCTGCAGGAGGAGAGTTGTTTGAGAGAATTTGCAATGCTGGAAGATTCAGTGAAGATGAGGTATTTAAAACTTGAGTTGCATTAGATATCGATGGGTCATATTGAATAATTCGTGTGAGCAAACCTTGTTACCGATTACTTTGCTCATTTCTTGGTTTAGTTTGCACTAAATGTTTGCCCTAATTTGTTTTCAGGCGAGATACTTCTTCCAGCAACTTATTTCAGGAGTCAGTTATTGTCATTCCATGGTAAACCGTCTGTATTATTTAAATTATAGTTGTGTCATCTTGTTGCTCAGTTAGAAACTTTGTATCATTTCGTTTAATTAATGTGATGCTTTACAGCAAATATGCCATAGAGATTTGAAGCTGGAGAATACTTTATTGGATGGCAGCCCAGCACCACGCCTCAAAATCTGTGATTTTGGCTATTCGAAGGTTTATTGAGAAACCATACTGTTGTTTCTATTTCTGTTTTGAACCTTTTGATTCCTCTCAAGGAACAGATCGTTTGTTCTTATCTTGATAAAGCTTATGTTGTACAGTCCTCTTTGCTGCATTCGAGACCCAAATCTACAGTTGGTACTGCAGCGTATATTGCCCCTGAGGTTTTCTCTCGGAGAGAATATGATGGCAAGGTGAGCTGGAACAATTATGCTGTTTGATGTATGCATTCCAAATTTTGCAAAGACTTGTATTTTTGCATTATTTTTTTCTTCCTTTACAACGGGCAAGAATTTCAAACTATCCAATATTGCTTTGTATTCTTGCTTTATTTCTGGCAAAGAGCCTTTTTTTTTTTGGAATAGGCAAAGAGCCTTTAGTTACTCTAATAATTGCATATGATTGGACACCAAAATGTAATAAACTAGAGATTGAAGACTCTTATTTGTTACTGGTTTCTGTCTCAATTGTGTCTTGTAAACATCATTGCAGGGAGTGACACACTAAATAAATTATGTGTCCTTCATCCATTCAATGTTTCTACATGTGAAATGTTGGGAGTTCTTAGATTATGTTAAATGGTGCTTTCCATTTATTTGCCTCGTGATCCTTATGATAATGGAGTATATTTGTAACATACGTGCTGATTGGAAGTCATGGGCTTTGGTTTCCTTTTCTTAATAAGCATGCTGGATCGACATTTTTTGTTAGTTCTATGATGAACCTGTTCCACTTTGACATGGATTTCTATGGCTCATTTCATATTAGTGGGAATATGATATCCTGCTATCATTGTGCTGTGAATCAGAATTCAGAAGTAATCAAGATCAGGGCTGTTTGACTGCAGATCTGTTCATTGGTCAATATTCTACTTAACAGTTCAGTTCTTAAGGATGTATTCCAGAACAACTTTCAGCTAAGCAGAAGAACTGGTTATGTTTTTAACTTCTACTTTTTTGTTATTCAGTTGGCAGATGTTTGGTCTTGTGGAGTAACTTTATATGTTATGCTGGTTGGAGCATACCCATTTGAAGACCAAGAAGACCCCAAGAATTTTAGGAAAACCATCAATGTACATTCTCTTGAGCTGGTCTTTATTTCTTCATTTTTTTTTGAGGTCCATAGTTATTGTTCTGTTTAATGTTGTTGATTTTATTATTATTCTGCAGAGAATAATGGCTGTTCAGTATAAGATACCTGACTATGTCCACATATCTCAAGATTGCAGACATCTCCTTTCTCGCGTATTTGTTGCAAACCCTTCTCGGGTATGTATTACTGAACCTTTTCAATGAACCCTAATTATTTCTATGATGGAGAAAAACAAGATAGAACCTAATATTGCTCTGTATGATTTTCATATATATCATTGCTTTACCTATGCATTAAGAAATTAGAGCTTGAACTTCTTCGGAGTTTCTTGTTCTATTCGTGGTTTCCTGCCCTTGCATTTTGGCTCAACTACCTCAGTATTTCCCCTAATTCCTTTAGTATGTTCCTGTCATTATAGTGGAAAACTTAACTGCCTTGTACTACTATTTTGTTGCAAAATTGTTATGTTTGATAATGTAGTTTACATCCTTTCTTCATGTGTTACATTTTGCATTGCGAAATTATCAAAAAGAAAGATATTAGTGATGTAGGCATGCACACAGTTGAAATTGAATATTATAAGGTAGTTGATTCCAGTGATAGATGCTGATTGTCTGTGTGTACAACTACAAGCTGTCCTTGTGGCCAGTACATCATCGCTTCAGGCCACCTTTTTCCTTCGGTTCCTTTTTTTGGGCTCTATGATTGCCCTGGTTTGCACAATAGGATTAAGCTTTCTCACTTGTAGATCACCCACCTCGTTCTTAGTCTAGATAGTATGAGTTAGTGCCCGCTTCGGTGTTGGGATGACATTGCTGACTTATATATCTTTTTTCCTGTGAATAATTGCCATGTGATATCACTTGTAAAAGTCGAGTTTATATTTGAAAGTAGAGAATGTCTCTCTTTACCTTTTCAGTTTTTCCTCATTGCATGCTTACAATCTGTTCCTTTCTCAAGTTGGAACAAAATCTGTCTTATATTCATGTTGACACAAACCTATCTGTTCTACCTTGGCACAAGTTTACCTCCTTGATATAAGTTTTTCCCATTTACCTGCATAAAAACAATTCCCTACATCCTAATTTGTTCTCACTGGCGCCACACTTAAGCAGGTCTTGAGTTTGCTCCCTTCTCCTCCCATATATTTTTCAGGTAAATCCTATTCTTTCTGAATTTTACTCGTGCTATGCCACCACTCTAAATCAAAACTTGAATCCTTTATACATATCATTGGTCGTCTTCTACTTCAAGCTAGCATCTTTACTTTTTTGTGCCATTTCTAACCGTGTCTGATGATAGCACTTAAATATTTTTCTCTTCTTTTTAATAGAGGATAACAATTAAAGAAATCAAAAGCCATCCATGGTTTTTGAAGAATTTGCCAAGGGAACTGACAGAACCAGCTCAAGCCATCTACTACAGGAAAGAAAATCCTACCTTTTCCCTTCAAAGTGTGGAGGAAATTACAAAAATTGTGGAGCAGGCCAAAGTTCCTCCTCCAGTTTCTCGATCCATCGGAGGCTTTGGCTGGGGCGGTGAAGAAGAAGTTGATGCGAAGGAGGAAGTAGCGCAGGCTGAAGAAGAAGAAGGCGAGTACGAGAAAAGGGTGAAGGAGGCCCAAGCTAGTGGGGAAGTTCATGTGACTTAAGAACTAGATTTGAAGTTTTGCCGTTCGATATCGATAGGATGGTTTTATGTCTATAAAA
>CAODLS011050571.1:0-12354 GCA_948243855.1 Flueggea neowawraea
TCTGCTCCTCGCGCCTTCGTCATTGTCATGGCTCTCTGTCTTCTTTGTCGCGACTTGCTGTCTTCCTCGTCACCAACCCATCTGTTGTTGTTGTCGTGCTCAGTGGTTGCTGGATCTGGTTTCGACGGTGGCGGTTCAAGATGGTAGCCAGATCTCTTGGTTGACAGCTAAAGTCCCTTAAGGACCTCTAATGTTATTTTAACTTTTACATTTTAGTTCCTATTTTTGAAAAAAGATTATTGTTTAAGTTTCAAATTGGTTCAAAACTTAAAATCTGTCTCTAAGTTTATCTAAGGTTTATTTAGAGTTGATGTTTAGGTTGTTTATGTAGAGTTGAATTTTTTAAATAATTCCAAGTTTCTAAAAGTTTATATAAAATTTATATAATGTTTTTATAAAGTTTTCTAAGTGTTTAAGGTTTGTCGAAAGAATTTTTTTTAAGTATTTTAAAGGTTTATAATGAGTTTATATAAAGTTTATTAAATTATTTGAGATTTAAGATTTGTTTAGAAATTCTGAAAAAGTTTATATTGACTTTATATAAAGT
Source organism: Flueggea neowawraea (assembly GCA_948243855.1). Lineage (NCBI taxonomy): Eukaryota > Viridiplantae > Streptophyta > Magnoliopsida > Malpighiales > Phyllanthaceae > Flueggea > Flueggea neowawraea. Next base: position 548 of record CAODLS011050571.1, read on the forward strand.
TCATTTGGAAAATTTTTAGATTTTAAAAAAATAATTTTATGTAAAGTTAATTTTAGGTCGATTTTAATAATTTTTATGTAGAGTTTATACAGAGTTGATATTAGGTTGATTGTAAGGCTTTAAAAAAATTGTAGAGTTGATTTTAGGTTGATTCTAAAAAAATTTATGTTAAGTTTGTATAAAGTTGATTAGGTTGATTTTAAGGTTTTTAAAAAAAAATTGTAGAGTTGTTTTTAGGTTGATTTTAAAAAATTTTATGTAGAGTTGATTTTAAGGTTTTTTTAAAAATTTGTAGAGCTGATTTTATGTTGATTTAAAAAAAATAGATTAATTTAAAAAATAAAAAATGACTAAAATAAAAAAACAATAAAATACAAGGACTAAACTAAAAAAAATGAATTATAGTAAAAAAATGTAAGAAAAATGGCATTTTGCAGTATAAGATGTAAGAAAAATAGGCTTCGTGATATGATGTGAAGAAAAAAATGAGCTACTTTTGTGTAATTAATTATCTAAATGGAGGTGTTTTTGTAACTTGCCCTTTAAAATAATAGGTTTGCTTTTTTTTTTTTATAAAAGAAATGCTCACTTTATACGAGTTTAATATACTAATTTTTTTAAATTATCAAAACTTCAAACTATTTCTAAAATTACTAATAAAGGTCAAACTAATTGCATAATTACTAGACATTGAATCCACATGCGAGATATTGATAAGCTCTCACGAAAAATTGGAGAAAAAATCGTGCAAAAAAGTTATTTTCACAGCTTTTTCTGGAAAGGTTCATAGATAGTGCACAACACAAATGATGTACAATTTATGAGCTCATATTCGAGCATGTTTGTGAGTCAAGTTTTAGAGTATTCAAACTCGGTTCATTTATGAAACGAGTTTCAAATTTTATTTAAATTTGACTCCTTTAATATCGAATCAAGTTACAAATGCACTTTTAGCAAGCCGAACGGCTCGAACTTTTAGCAAGCGAAACGCTGAGCAGCTGAGCTCATCTACACCCCTATTAGCACTGTTGATGTTTTTTTTCATCTGGTATCGCAGATGAATTAAAACGGTGTAAACTTCAGTAATAAAAATATCTTTATCTTATTCGGTAAAAAAAAAATATACCCGGATCATAATTCATAAGGCGGTTCAGAACCAGGGGCATTTCCGTCAAACCAATCACATCTTTCAAGTTACAACAACAAATATGTTCACAGTTCCCAAAAAGCCTCAGAAAACGAAAACTTGAAGTGAAAACTCCCGCCAAAACTCTCCGTTAACGTTACAAAGACCAATTGGAGCCGTTATGATATTTGAATGTGCTCAGGTCGGGTTTGTCACAGCCGTCTGGGTCCAAGCTATAGCCGCCACGCTTAGATCTGCATCAACTATTGTCTTTTGAAATTCAAGTCATTGTTACATTAGCAAAATAAGCCACTTCTCCATCAAGATCGAAACCCTAATTCTAACTATTTCTGGAAAAAAGGTAGCGACCTTTGATTCTGGAGAGACCCGTGGAGCCGTCGTCGTTTCGTATTCACTCCCGCAGCCCTCTCCAAGACCGGTTTCTGCAACACAGAAACTCCCACGAAAGCGTATGCCTGTTTAATTTTTTTGATTAAAACAATGTTTTTATCAATTAGGGTTTTAGGTTTAATTATATTTTGTTTTTGAAACTTCGGTTGGACAGGTTCATACCGAACAGAGCAGCTATAAATTGGGACTACCTCAGCTCACTGTATGGTAATTAAGAGTGTAAGCGGTGTGATTTGGTCTGTTTTAAGTCTTAAAATCAAATTATACTGTAAATTGTGGTTTGCAGTTAAAACACTGGTGCGGTTAAATTCACTAAATCTAAACTAGCGGTTGCGGTACAATTTAATCGGTTTGTGTTTTATTAAATGTATAAAAAAATAAATAACTAAAAAAAGTAAAATAAATAACAATATTAAAAAATAAACTTAATATTGTTTAGCAATATCTCTGAAATATAGAAGTTGACTCAAAAATACAAAAAATTGCTTCAAAATATATTAACTTTTACCAATTGTCATCTAAAAATAAATACAATTATACGATGTTTTTACCATTTATCAATTAGTTTTAACTAATATTAATGTATACTTATTGTTAGCATCTAAAATATACATTTTCAGTTATAAAATTTTTTTAAAAAAACTGCACATAATTTAGAATAACTCCAAAATATATTATTTTTAAACATAAATTTGGGCTGATTTAATTATAAAATGTAGAATAAATCTAAAATATACCGCTTTCAGCTATAAATTTGAGTTGGTTTAATTATATATGTGGTTATGTAATTGTGTTTTGATTTGAGTAATTTTAATATATTATTAATAACAATCGACCCGCAAATTAATAAATTTATAAAATTATGATCCCCAATTAATTTGAATCTATAATGATGTGCAATTCGGAGCGAATTATTCAGTTTTTGCAGTCAGTGGTTAAACCTTGCACCCCTAATGGTAACAGAAGGAAGGGAAAGAGGAAAGAAGAATTCAGACCAGCCGTTATGGAGTTCGAGTGAGGCTTATCAGCAGAAGCTACCGGCTGAAGCATTGGGCATGAATCGGACTCGAATATTTAATTTTAAGAACAGTACTCCTGCTCCTGTGGAGCCCATTCTTCCTTCTTCATCGTCTCCCTCCTCTGCTACCCGGTCTAGATCGGCCCGTCGCATTCCTCAGGTTTGTTCTTGTTTCTAGTTCTTCGGTGGTATAGTGACGTGGGTTTTAATTATTTTGTTTTTTATTGAGAAAAAGTCCATTGCTTGGAGATTAATTTATTGTGGTCAATGCAATTATTCTGTTGTTTGGTTTATAATTGTCTGAAATTGAATTACGCAGAGCCCGAGAGGACATTGGGCTGCTCGGATTTGGTGGACGATTTTTGCTTGAATTTACTTGACTAGGCTAGTAGCAATGTGGTTGCAATTGCTCTTGGTGACACTGTATGCCTCTGGAATTCTTCAAATTGTTCCATCTCGGAACTTGTCACGATTAGCCAAGAAGATGGTCCTGTTACTAATGTAAATTAGGCTCCTGATGGAGGCTGTATCGCTGTTGGTTTGAACAACTTAGATGTCCAGATATGGGACGTTGTTGCTCCTCGACTGGTTTGTACATTTCATGTTTGATAATTCATATCGTTTTGCTTCAGATTCCGTGTAATTATGTTGATGATTGTTTGTTAATTTTTCAGATAAGGATATTGAGAGGTGGGCATCGATTGCGAGTAAATTCACTTGCTTGAAACAACCACATACTTACTAGTGAGGAATAGATGCTAAAATTATTAACAATGATGTGAGAGTAAGGGACTACATTATTAAATATAGAGGACACAACCAGGAAATTTGTGGATTAAAGTGGTCAGATTCGGGGCAGCAATTAGCGATTGGAGGAGATCAATGGCATCCTCTAATTCACCAAGCCAATGGCTTCATAGATTTGAAGAACACAGTGCTTTCGTGAAAGCACTTGGTCTCTATTCCAGGAAAATCTATTAAGCTCTGGTGGAGGTGATGGGTGCATTAAATTTTGGAACACTCATACTGGGTCATGCTTGAACACAATAGGTACTGGCTCTGAGGTTTGTGCTCTTCTGCGGAACAAGCACGAACACGAATTGCTCAGCTCTCATGGGTTCTTACTGAATCAACCAACTGTTTGGAAGTATCCATCAATGAAGAAGATGGGAGAGCTCACTGGTCATACATCTGGAGTACTCTTTATGTCTCAGGTACATATTCTGCTACTGAATTACTATAATAATGCATAGCTTAGAACTTATTTCAGTGTTCTGATGTTCTGTTTTGTTATTTTTTGTGCAGAGTCCAGATGGATACGCAGTAGCCACTGCAGAAGCCAGATGAAAAACTGCAGATATGGAATGTCTTTGGCACACGAGAAGTGGCTAAACGTGCACCAAAAGCAAATCCTGAGCCATTCTCTGATGTGTGTGGAATTCATTGAAGATCAGGCTGACCTTGTGAATCATCTCTCCTTTGCAGCAGGTTCTGAACAAACACTTATATATAATACACTCTAATCATTCTTTAAAATCAGAATATAACTTTTGTTGTGAGTTTTGAACTTTTTTCAGAGACGACTTTAAAGTAGACCCTAATGATCAGTATAGTCATAGACAGAGATATTCACAACTAAGCATAGAATTTTTGAAGCAAACTTCTATGTTTGCCGTAATTTATATTTCATAAAACAATTTGATGTATATTTAATCATTGCATCTAGATAATTCTGGACAAAATCAATATGAATATAGAAGCATATTTTCGCCATCAAGTATTTGATTTTCTTTATTTGCTTTTTATTCCAAATTATCTAAACTTTGCTTTTAGAAGCAAAGACCAAATAATGAATTTCATCTTTTTTTCTTAAAGTGAAAGATGACAATGATGTTTTCGAGCAGAACATGTGGAAATGGTCCCATTATGCTTAGTGTCACTATAATTTATCTAACTCCAGTAACCAAATATATGAGGAACAGACTATTGATAAGCAGATACAAATGATGACAGATGACTAAAAAGCAACTTAGGGGCTATAGGACAAAGAAAACTTTCTATTAATTATATTTATAAAGTCCAATCATAATGAAATTTTAAGTGGATGATAATCTTAGTTTACATTATTTGGAAAGCTTCAACTGTAAAATGATATTCATTATTGATAAACACAATGTCATGTCTTTTTCTTTTAAATGAAGATTTAGTCCTATCTCTCCTGACTCCTCAAACTTGGTGAGTTTCGAACCTGGAATGCCAGGTTCCCACTTCCCAGGCGAGCTGTTCTTATCACTTGAACTAGGCTACGAAGTCTGTGTCCTATTTTTGGCAAATAAAGTTGGTTAATCAGTGATGAAGGGAGGAGGATTCGAGGGGTCCTGGCCCCTTTCTTATTTTATACATGGGGGCGTGTATATATATATATATTATATAATATATTATATATGGTATTACCATACTGTAGAATCAATTAATAAGTACCATGAGTTTAAAAAATTCAATAACATTCGTTTGATACAATGAAAATGCAATGATCAAGTTCGTCGAAATTATTACGTTTACTGTCAGCTCCCTTTCAGAATCTCGTTATGGCTCCGTCCTTGGGATAGATTTATGGATAAAGTAGTATAATAAGGAATTGCAGGGCAAAATGTTGGATTAAAGCAATGTCTTCGTGCTTTGGTTGTACATTATGTGGTTAAGCACAGTGGAAAACAAAGTAACTTTCATTGTGATCATAATTATGATTTTAAACTTGGTCATTTTTATCGGCTAACGAGATAATTATGTGGTTAATACAACGTTATTGATTAGGAGAGCAATCTCATATGATACTGTACAAGGAAAGGGGGGCTTTTGTGATGGAAGAAATGTCCTCAACGAAGCCACCTTTGATCATTTTTAACTCATTTTTTAAGTTCAGGAACAGGAAGTTGTATGGAGGCCATTCATTAGATTTAGATGGCCGTAGTAAACCAGTATATTCATCATTTTCAAATTATACCATGTTGGTATTTTAAATTTTTAATATAAATTCTTTAACTGTGAAAATTACCTTGTGGCAGGGTCACATGCCAAAATCCAAACTTTCAGGCCACGAATCCTCAAGGCCCATGTTGTTCTTGTGTTATTGTGTATCATGGACCAAACCCATAATAATATTTGCCATTAGTTTCTGCTTTCAAATGCTGTGAAAGTGTCTCTCGGAGTAAACAAATTAGTCAGACGGATAAAACCATTAAACAGATGTGGAATCTAATTTTTTTCTCAGTTACAAAATACATGATGTTTAGTTTCGATGCATTACAGATCACATTATTTATATATTTAAAAGTATGTAATATAATAAAATTCTAAAATGTGTTATTTTCTTTATAAGTCAATTTATGAATTAATACATCTGCAGCATGATTATGAGACAAGAAAGGTGCAACGACTAATTTAAGCTGGTTACTCCTTTTCTTTAGGTATACTCGCAATTGATGTTTTTAATTTATGGTATACTTAACTTCGTTGTACTAGTAAAACAGATGCAACATTTAAGTTTGTGAATAGTATGATTTGTACATAATTAATGTGAATTATAGAATATTGCACAGAATTCACAATTGATTTTGGACCCAAAATATTTTAGATTTACTTCTAGTGTACATCGCAAACAAACAGACCCAAAAATAAAAGAAAAATAATGTTTACTGTTAAAAAAATAGCTTGTAAGTTTATGCAACAAGCAATATGTATTTAAATACAAACAATATGTACTTTTTATCGCATGAAATGACAATATCTACAAGCATTTTTAGATACAATGAACAAAAACCTAATTTTGAAATCATAGTAGGAATTAGACAAAAAAAAAACAAAAGAAAGTATGATTTTCAATAACTATTACTTATTGCAATTAAAGAGATATATAACAAGAAATCATTATATAGCGAAATAATTACCTGTTTGCATCAATTCTTGGCTTCCTTTCTATATCTGCACCATCCATTTTAATTGCGAGGAATCAAATTTGAGATCATGATAACGAGCCAATGATCACCACTTCCAAAATTATTTTAGTCATACAAATTATAAGATTTTTTGAACTCCTCGAACTCTTAGTAAAGGAGTCATATTGAAAATTTCACGAAACTCTAAAAATGGTAATATTAACCTCTTTTTGCTTGCATTATTTAAATGTAACATAGCTAAAAAAAGAAAAGATTAAATACTAAACACCCTATATTGGTACACTAATATGTACGACATAATCATGGCAGAATTGTCTTCAACATTAAGAATCGAACTATACGTTTAACATCTAAACCTAATAAACTAACTAGAATTCTCAAGCATGAACTTTTTGATGACGGCAATAACTTGAGCACCATCTTCAGAGTAGGGATTGTTAGTGAAGAAGCCATGCTCTTTCCCCGCAAATTCAACATACTCGATCTTCTTTCCCATCTGTTTTAACCTATTTGCATAGTCATGAGACCTATCTCTCAACAACTCATTGCTACCAACAATGACCAAGACAGGATCAATATCCAAGCCTTGGAGGCTCAAGCTTTGAAGGTCCAAACGGATTGGCTAATGGGTGGTCTCTACTTTCTCCGATGGGCATCGATAGCCTCCAGAATCTGTGGTCAAACACAAGCAACACATAATGTTAATAGCTTTTTAAAGTGAAGCAGTTGATGTAAACTGCTCATCCTATATGGATTTGTACATGCATGCACCTGGAAAAATTGAATAATTATTTTGTACTGCAATATATTTTTATCTATTAAAATCTAATATTTAAATGGACTCTATTGGAGTCGTAAACATTTTTCCAACTATTTTGGGTATATTGTATGTGTATCAGTGTGTGTCTAATTGGACAACTTTGTTTGTAAGATAAAGGATGGAGAATTGGAGATAATATTGGAGAAGGCACTGACTTTCAGATTTCCATTGGGCACAGTACTCTCACCATGGCATATTTATGATTAATCAAAAAGGAATGTTTTGTTTGTCAAGTCACTTTGTTTTGCAGATTTTTATTATATGATGACTAATCCACAAAAACATTGAGTATTATCCACTATAATAATTCTACCACTAAAGATTAAATAGTGTTATCCAACTTTATCCAAAATTTTGATTATGTCTTCTTCTGAAATTGAGTATTTTGAGATAATTGTCATCACTCCATGCCACATACCAATATTAAAGAGAAGAAGAAGATGGCCCTTTCATGGCCTTTATGAAGGATTTGCTGCCGCCTGCCCCAATTACCGTCGTCTTTGCTTCTTATATATCTTATATTTCATTGTTTATTCCATTAAATCTTTCCTCACTACTGCTGACACGTTGATCCAGCCACGTTGTTTTCGAGTAGTTTTTTTCTTTTTTTTTACGGATTTTCGAACAGGTTATGATAAGATGGAGTTAGATAGTGTATGTTGGAGGAATACATATCCTTATATTGTAACATGATAAGTGCATTTACCAATTATGAGTATGTAATTCATTCCTGTTGAAATCAATTCTAACACTGAGAGTGATCGCACGTTTAATACTCAATAAAACGAAATGAAATAATTTACGAAAAACACAATAAGTATTGTATTTGTTAATCATCTTCAATTTATTAACGATACAAATATATATAAGAATGGATTTTACCATAAAAATTTTTAAGGAAGCGCCAGGAAGTAATTCTTTCATCTACCCAAAAAAAAAAATGGCATAGAGTTTAAAAAATTTATTTTTGGAGCGGATGGAGCATGTGTGCTGTTTTTTAAGTAAAAAAGAAGAAGTGCTGGGGCCAAAAGTGAAATCAGAAATTGCACGGATATATTTTTGGAAATCATATGTGGCTATGGGTACAACTAATGGCGGTATTGGGTATTATCAATGGAGAAATGAGGCCAAGTGTCAAGTTGCACCGCCCTTTGTACGAGCCTAAGATCAGTCCTTTTGGGAATTCTCTTCCCTTTAGATTTCACATATGAATATGATCTATATGTTTATAAGAAAATGGTTCCACAATTAATAGAAAAGCCACATATCTTTTGAATTTTCTGACCAATATATGATAACAATCCAGTGATTTTGAACCAAATTTTTATCTTATATGATTACTTTATGAAAAAATGATCAACCAGTTGAGTCAGTGTCATTATTTGTATTGGCATGCACCTTTTAATTATATGATGTGATCTTTGTGCTAGGATTCATATATGTCAATATGGAGTTAACTAAGTTTGTTAAAAAATTCAAGCTACCTTACCTTACAAAGTTCCTCTTTAGCTTCAGGTTCCTCTGCAAAAACAAAATCTGAGCCATTGCGCTTAGATGCAATCTTCTGCACAATCAGTGTTTGTTCACGGGCATACGCATCTGATAAAAAGGAAACAAGAGAAATCAAATATACACAAGGAAGAAGCAATGGCTTTATTGTTATTGCTGAAAGGAAATGTAATTCATTCACTTAGCAAGGAAAGAAAAGGTTAAATTAATGTTCAAGTACAACTCACTAGAAAGAGAATACCTCTATCAACTATATTTTTGCTTTTATCATTCAGCTTGTCAGGCTCATGGTAGCCTTCAGTTAGTCACATTCTACTAATTACTCTATGTAAAGTCCATTGTTAGAGGAAGTCGAATCTATATACTAAAAACCATTACTCCAATCCAGAATATTTTCAATTGGATAGTGGACAGCTTCTATAATATTTGTCAATTTTTTTTCTGATCCCAAATGTGTAATGAAATTATGGTAAGAAAGGTTTGAACCAAAAATACAGAATCAAAGCTTCTCCGTATAATAAGTGACAAGAGGCTCACTCTTTCGACTGTAAATTTAGCCAAATAGCAATGAGGCAGACTTCATATAAGACATGAAACATGGAATTCAGATATCTCCTTCAAATAGAATCATGTTGTCCTTGGATTTTGTCAGACACTCAGGAAACTTAATTATCACTACCATATTCCATGAACTAAGCTGAATAATTAGTAAAGAATAAAAGTTGCAACAAGTCCTGAAATTTTTTCTAAGGGCACCTTATATTATACCTGTGCCTATAAATTCAAAGATCAGTGTAGGAACTTCAGGAAAATTCTTCCCATTTGCAATATTAATTGCTTTCACCTGAACCTCATCAAATAGCTCTACCCTAGACACCTAATAAGAGTGAACAAAAAAATCCATAAATAAATTGAATAAATGAATAAAGTAATGCTGAAACTCTTACCTGTATACCAGAGAGCATGGTGGCAATAGCAACATCTGTTGCATCTTTAATTGTGGGAAAATTGCACATGGCAACCTGGGATATTATTATTATTGATGAGAAAGTATCTCATACAGACATATACAGTTATGAATTAATATAGTCCAAAGAAGTGCTTCAATTTCCAGAAAATCTGAAGAAAATTGTGGTTCAAAACTCTTAACAAATACTTTTAGTAAGCGAAAAAACATTTACTTTCTTTTTGTTCTGATTTAGTCCATGGCAATTTTTTTTGGAAGCCCACTGGGTGAACATAGATTTTGAAAGCATGGATGGGTGAAAGAGTCCATAACAATTTGATATTCTTAATATTCAATTGAACTGTTTTTAATATCTTTAATGTATTTGTTGATTCCATGTGCTAGCAAATGTGGATAACATTATTTTAGCAAGGATGCATGAGCTTGCTTGTACAGAAAATCAACAGCTTAAAAGATCCCTTCCTATTTTTTGACTAGACAGATGGCTTTTGACGGAGAGGAAAAACTTCTAGGCAACAATTTGCATAGCTGGTTCAAACTTAGTTTTGGTGCAAAGTATGACATTTTTTTCTATACACATTGTGCTGTCCATAAATGATTTCTCAGTTTCTCCATTTTGAACTTGTTTTGATTGAACCAAATATACCCTTCGCCAAACTTTTCTTTCATGAAAATATTTGGTTATCAATTACATAATTATCATGTAAGAAAACGATGAAGAATACCACTGAAGGCTGGGGAATCTTTTGGAGCCGTAGAGTGACCTCTGTTATTACACCAAGAGTTCCTTCACTTCCGATCATTAGGCGAGTCGAATCATACCTGAATTATATAAGTCAGTAAGGTTAAAAGATGCATGTGTATGCAAAAGTAAGAAAGTAGTTGCAACAAATATGTGATGAAACCAAAAGACGGGAAAGTAATTGGGAGCATCTTTTCTTTGTAGAGTCACAAGAATCTTGTCCACATATCACACGAACATGAAATAATTTACATAAGTAAATGCCAAATACAGACTGATTTAAGATTTCTGTACTTTGCCCCTGTGCTCCCTCAGTAGGAAGATAATAAAATCTCAAATTGTTACAGAAGTTCTGCTTCTTTTTTCCCTTTTTTTTGTCTAAATTCACTTGAATTAATTTGTGTAGTTTCTCTATCCTATTAGTATTTCTTGAATTTTGAGACAAGAAAAGGTAAAAATAAAGAAAATCATAGTTTATTGATCAAATAAAACATGTCAGTAAAACACACCCTGCAGAACTCTTTCGAGCATGAGAAGCTGTTTTCACAACATCGCCATTGGCAAGAACTACCTGGAGCATAAAAGTGTAAGCAAACATCAAGATAAAACAAAACTAAATATCACAAGGGAAGAAGCAAACCTTGAGATTAATGACATTATCCCGCATAGTTCCATACCTACGTGCTAAAAACAACGTCATTAATTTCATAACAAGTTAACCACTAAAGTATTTTTTGAGCAGTTGCTAATTGAATACTTTGAAGTTTAACTATTTCTTATCACTAAGAGCATCTATTTAAACAAAATAATATTTTCATAATAGATAAAAAATACCTCACAGCTAAAGAACCAGAGCAACGTGTAGCACACATTCCCCCAATAGTTACACCAGGCCCTGCTCATTAACATAATTCATAAATGTTAATCATAAGAGAAAAACTTGGCAAAGACCCTGTGACCACATGTTTGGGTGTTCTATACCCAGCCCTTCCCAATGTTAAGATTCTAAAAGTGATGCAATGGATTGAATGGAATAAATCCAAATCAAAGCATAAAAATTCAAATTTCACAGCCAAAACTCTATCAAGATCATGAAAGCTAAATGACTAAATTTGACATTATTTAGTAAAAAAAATGCATGCAGTAAATCACCTGGGTCAAGAGGAAAGAATAAACCATAAGGCTCCAAGTATTCATTAAGCTCCATCCACCCAATTCCAGGCTCAACGACCACATCCATGTCCTCAATATGCAATGC
>CAODLS011050637.1:0-13163 GCA_948243855.1 Flueggea neowawraea
ATTTGCTTCCTCAAGTGTCCCACGGGCGTGTTTCATCATTCCAAGGCCGTGTCTCACTCCCAATGCCTCAAATATCATCGTTCAAGCCCCATTTCAACTTGTTTTCCTTCATTTCGCCAAGACATCATCAATTAACCTGAAAAACACAATAGAAAGCATAGAAGTACCAAAACTAATGACAAACACTCAATTTGTATTCAAAACAATATAAATTGATGCCCATAAATACGTATGAATATGTGTTCATCACTTACTAAGGACACGTAAATGAATTTCTGGATGGGGACTTGGTTGCAACCAACAGTTGTTGAACGCTTGTCTTTATCATTTCAACAGTAAGCTCTTTGACAAAGAAGGTGCAATGTTACCTGATGGGTGGGTCTTGGTATCTACCTACTCAGTTTCACCTAATGGTGAAGCAATCAATTGAGAGTGTGCAATTTTGCTGGAAAGGGCTGATGTTTACATTTGGCATTTTTCCACTAATGGTCAGTTCATTGTCAAGAGTTATTACAGATTGCTACATGGGCATTGGGAACTTGCAGCTTGGAACAAATTCTTTTGGAAGAAGTTTATCCCTCATTCAAGGTCGATTATGGGTTGGCGAGCTTTCTTGGGTTATCTCCATATTGAAGACAAACTCTGGCAGCATAGTTTTAGTTTCCCTTCAAGATGCTCTTTCTGTATGGCGGCTTCTGATACTTTAACTCATTTTCTTGTGTATTGTCGGGTTAGTAGACAGATCTGGCAAACCATCTCTTCTTTGTTTGGTGTTCAGGTCCAATGTCATGGTCAATTCAAGACGTTGATTTTGGCAGCCATTAATGTTATTTTGAGCTCGCAGTTGAAGGCTTTTTAGAATGTTGTCATAATCAGTGCCATATGGATTCTTTGAAGGGCATAAAATGAGTACATCTTTAGCGGTCAGCCTAAATTGTTTATAATATGTTACAAACCTTGTGGAAATGCATTAAGGAGGCGGATGTCTTTCGAGTTGGTTGTATGACTGGTAACATGGATGAGATGTGCTTTTGCATTCTTGGTATTATAGGTATTCGTCGTAAAGCGCCACAAATAATCTCAGTACTTTGGATGCCTCCACTTACTAACTAGATCAAGGTGAACATAGATGGCTCTACTTTTGAAGTGCCTGATGCCTCTAATGATGGTGGGATTTTCCGCAGTCCAAGAGGTTTTACTAAGGGAGCTTTTGCATTTTCTATAGGTGAGAACTTTGCTTTCATTTCTGAACTTAAATTTGTAATTTTTGCTGTTAGGAAAACAGTAGAGTTCAGCTGGACTAACATCTGGCTTGAAAGTGACTCTATGTTTGTGGTTCATCTCTTCAAGACAAAGTCATTGGAGGTGCCTTGGGTTTGTAGACTTGATTGGGCTGAATGTCTAAATCAATTGGAGATTATAATAGTTGTGGTTTCCCACATATATAGAGAAGGTAACAGGGTGGCAGACTACATTGCTAATTATGGAGCACGACATTCTGGCACATATTGGTGGACTAGTTTCCCTTCTTTTTGTAATCAGTTTGTATGTGATGATTTTTAATCTAGGGAGGGCTATCGTTTTATGCACCCTCCAACATGTTATCACTTTGTACTCGAATTTTCTTTTCTAATTATTAATAATATGGAGCTTAGGAGCATGAAAACAATGCTAATGGGGTGGCAACCTAGTTGGGATACCATAGTTGACTATTGATTCTTAATTCTCTAATCTTTTATGAAAAAAAACTTCAGTTACGATGGACACAAATATGCACAGATGTACGCAGATGGGCACAACTATACACAAATAGGCACAAATGGAATTCAGCTACATGGAAGTCATGACTTCAACAGGAATTAAATTTGAAGTTGGTGACAAGGATGATCCGACCAAGATAGTGTTTGAAAATGGGGTATTGAGAATTCCTCCTATTAAGGTTTCAGAAAGTGCGTGTTGACAACATGCCTTAAAAGTTGGAATATTCCCATAGCCACATAACCATATCATATGCAAGATGACCACATTATGCCACAACCACTTCATGCATTTGTTTCAAGAAAATGGCTCACGTTTCTAGTAATGTGCAACGCCAAGTTATGCAGTTTTTAGTAATGACTAGCTAAAAATGACTATGTTTGGCTAGTTTTTGGTTGTAGTGGTCCATGACATTTTCTATTTTGCTGCTATAAAATCATGTATTTAAGTAAGCTTATGAATGAATGAAAAATGTACTTTCATGCTCTTATAATACTATTTACACTCCTTATACACAAAAACACCAACAGTGCGGAGTCATTCTTTCACAATCTCATCGCATACGAACAATGTGATCAAAGCCTGAATGATAGATCCTCATCCTATGTCGGTTTCTTTGATCATCTAATCAATTCAAGGGAGGACCTTGACCATCTACATCAGAAGCGAATTGTAACTTATTGCTTGAGTACAGAAGATGTGCTAGGTTTCTTCAACAGACTTTACAGGGATGCTCATGTTTTCACCCTACACAAAGTTCACAATAGAATTCAATCGTTATTGCCAATCACGATGGCCGCGATGGCGAGCGATTTTATAAAGAGATTACTTCAACAGTCCATGGTCAATCATGTTGGTTGCTGTGGGATCATCATTCTTGCTCTCACTTTTTTTAAGACCGTTTTTACCATAAAGCAGTACGCCTAGGCCTCTTTGTTCGTGTTGTGTCCTTATTGTGTTCTCTCTTAATTATGACTTTTGTGAATTTGATGTGATCAATTTTTCTTTTTAGCCATTAATATTGAAATTCTTGTTGTTCCATGCATTACATGTGCATGATATATGTAGTAAATATTAGGAACCAATCCATCTAAAAATTTAAACTGATGAGTGGATTCCAAAATCAAATTTTAACCACATCCCTTAATGTGCCTTCTCAAGTAAAAGTTCACTGTACTTGAAACTTGCAAAAGTCTTCTTTTTCTTAATGCTGTATTAATTCTATTTAATTAGTTAATAGCTGATTGTGGTAGGATTTGAAATCAAAGTCATTTGACCATAAACTGCTCTCATTCATTATCAAGAACAATCCACCTAAAAGTTTAAGTTAATAATAAGACCAAAATTTAGTTTTAGCCACATTACCTAATAGTCTATATATATATAATCTTTTTTTATAAATCATTTTATTTGCTTTCATCGGGAATCAAACCTACGATCTCTCAAATTTCTCAACGTTGAAGTTGACTTCAATAATCATATCTAGTACTTAATATGTAATTCCAACAATATTGACATATCAAAAGCCATTGATGTGGCATATCTCTTCTTTTTTCTTGATTTTTCCTAATTTTTGAGATTTTTGATATTTTTATTGTAACTTATTATTAAATATATTACTAATTAAATTAATTAATTATATGTGTAATTATTATTAATCATGATTACTAATTACATGATATTAATGATTTATTTAAGTGGGGGAATTTCAAAAGTGCATTAAAAACTCGTCAATATATGAAATTGTTAAATAATTAATCAAACTATTAAACCATTTTTCTTTACAGATTTAATGGTGCATATATGTCTAAGAATATAAGATTTTTCTTGACTTATTTCTCTTTAGATTATTTTGGTGTTAATTACTCAAAAGATTTTTTAACTTAGAGAGTTTGCACTAAGATTTTTGAAATAATCTACATAAAAGTTGTGCAAATCTAACCACTCGTTTAACTTGATGGCAAGTAAGTGGAATGTTCATACGGAAAATCTTGAATTCGAGTTCTTCTACCATCACTTTGGCAAGAGTTACCACTTTTATAATGTGACGTATGAATAAGATTGCATCTAATTGTACGGAGGTTA
Organism: Flueggea neowawraea; assembly: GCA_948243855.1. NCBI lineage: Eukaryota > Viridiplantae > Streptophyta > Magnoliopsida > Malpighiales > Phyllanthaceae > Flueggea > Flueggea neowawraea. The sequence continues at coordinate 3,844 of CAODLS011050637.1, forward strand.
ATTATTTATTGGGCCCCCCTCTGGATCAAAACAAAAGTGGCACAAATCTAAGTGTGAAGAGAGTATTTTTTATTTCATAAATAAATAATTACTACTTTATTTGATGATGCCTAATATAGGTGAAACGATTAAAAATTTAGATAATTATCTAATATTTTTCTTTCAATTATTTTATTATCATTATTAGTCAATAAATTAAAAATTATCCAAAATTTCTTTAAATTATTATTTCAAGCAAAAACAAGATAGTTACACCCGCATAATGTACAGGCTGTCTAACTAGTAGTGGTGTAATTAAATCGTAATTAGTGACACCCGCGCAATGCACATGCTCTTTAACTAGTAACGCATATAAAATACTTACTTAGGTTTGATACATGTACATCAAACTAATTAATTTTTAACTCGTATATTTAATAAATTATTTGATTGACTTATTAATATACATAATAAATATTAATTAGTTTGATACATATGTGACCACATATACCAAATTTAATTAAGAATTTTTCGAAACGCTAAACAATGAAATTGACTGTAAAAAAAAGGAAAAAAATGAAATGTGAGCCCCAGGTCTCACTGAAGGGAGCGTATAGGTGAGCTATGACTTTCTTTCCGGCAACAGAACCAGCAGCGACGCAACTCCAGCTTGGCAGACAGTGCGACTGAAACAACACTTCTCCAGTGCATGGCTCGATGAAAGGCGGTGCATGCTCCTTTCTCCGACAACTGGACAATGACGCAGTCTCCATCCTGGCGTGCTGGTTCTGCAACATAGGCTTCTTGCCGCCGAAAGTGGCAGCGACAGACTAGCTCTATTCCAAAGTTATGAGGTTGTGGAGGTGACCGACGGCGATGAAAAAAAGATGGAGCTGGGTAGGTTGTGTGGAGGACAGGAAAAGCACTTCAGGATTCACCTTCAGCCTTGGATCAGGAGCTGTCGCATGGAGGTCAAAGAAGCAAGCAACAACAGCCTTATCAACTTCTGAAGCAGAGTACATGGCCGCAACTTCCTCAGCGCGTCAAGGAATTTGGATGAGAGGAATTCTTAGTGATCTGAAACGGCAGCAAGATGGATCAACAAAGATCTTCTGCCACAACAAAGCGGCAATTGCAATGACAAAAAATCCAGTCTATCATGGCATGACAAAATATATTGATATTGGAGGTCATTTTATCAGAGAGCTTGTGGTAGATGGTGTAATCACACTTGAGTTTTGTGGCTCAGGAGCAAGTTGCTGATATACTAACGAACTGTCTTCCCAGAAGCAAGCACGACGAATTCAGAAGACAACTTGGAGTATGTGAAATTGAATCAAGGGGGAGTGTTGGAAGTTGACTCAAATTCACTTGATTTGAAGAAGTCAGAAAATGTTGTTAGTGCAGCTGGTTTCTTTGCTAGTCTTTCTCCGATATTCCTAGTTTTTCTCATTTATTTTTTTAACAGCCCACTTATCTGTTGAAGTGGTTTAATTTTTTTAATTAGTTTTGTATTTTTCCCGCTATTTATTGCCTATAAAATGCAGAGGTTCTGTCCAATAAAATTGCAGCAATCTGAATTGTTTCCATGTGCCATCACTGAGCGTCTTTTTCATTTCTGTGAGTGAGTTTTCAGCATATCTGATACCACAATGGGTACGGGAGACGTGAACTTGCATGATCCCTTTGGTGCAACTATGTTGGAAGCTTCGAATTTGGTTTTAGCTTATGAGGGATGTTTTTCTGAGACTGATTAGAAACGGTAACAACATACTAACAATGGAGCTTTATTCAGTTTCCAGTGCATGCGGTATCCTCAAAAGACTCAAAAACAAAGTGAGTTGGTGGAAGGTAGTGTGGGGAAGCAAAATATTCCCAAACAGAGCTTCATTGCCTAGCTGGCCTTACAGAATCAATTCACAACTAGATCTCGACTATTTGGTCTTAAAAATTTAAAGAGTGGCCTTTTCAGCAGCGATATATTGGACGTGGCATGAGAGAAATATAATTGTATCTTTGCTGGTGCTAATCCTGATGAAGATAAGAGTTTTAGATACGAGTTGTTTCAAAACGCACACATCAACACATAGTACAGGAATTGTACATATATTCCTTTGTATACTTTGTTTTTTCAGCAACAAAATTTTAAAATTTGTTATATTTATTTTAGTGAAATTGTAAACATTGACTTATTAAGATACCAAATCACGTTAAAAATATTTTGTATTCTCTTATTTTTTTCTCTATAATTTATTTTTCCTGTGAGTGTGATAGTGTCCTTGAACTCCAACAATAACAAAAAAATTACAATCTTCAAAAAGAAACCGATGAGATGGCCAAATTAAATCAAATTTTGGTACATAAAAAGATAAAAAATAAAAAAATGTTTTAAAGTTTGCTATGTATGTTAATAAAGAAAAATGTGAAACAATCATACATCCTTGCTGCCAAGATTCAACAACCCCTCGGCCTATAACTCATTGGTTTTAGAATCAATTGCAGCACTAAATTATAGTGGATTTGATTCTTAGTTGGAGCAAATATAATGACTTACAAAACTTTCGTCTATTTTCTTTAATGATATTGATTGAAGTTGAAATTTTTGTGCTAATTGGTAGCGGATCGAGGGTTATTAACGTATGCGAAATTTCTTTCCCTCATATTTGAATAAAATAAAACAAACAGATTAAATAATATGTTTTCATTGGACCAGAAGCAGCAGATTATGGGAATTTTTCTTTTAAATGCTCAATAAAGTAAAATAAAAAAGCAAACAAGTTTTGTCGTCGTTGATTGGGACTAGCCAATTACAGAACTTTGTTAAAATATTCCAATATGCTCTTGGTTGTGGTTGATCTTTCTTGAGATTACAGAAGAGTATCCAATTCCAATTCCTTTCGGACTTCATAAGAGAACTTTAGGACCTGCCAAAATTTAGCTTTTGTTACAGGTATTGTCTTTTGATCTCTCTTGAAATTAATATCAAAGACTGCATATCATTTCTATGTTTGAGCAAAATTGCAATGGTTGGCGGAGCATCAAAAGTTCGTAGCAAATAGGTAAGCATATATTTGCTACAATTAAGTTTATTATGTGCTGAAAGTGATATGATTCCAGAATATGTATGTAAATTTGTTATGTTTTGTCGGTATATTTGTTTATGGAGTTATCCAGATTTTGATCTTGTAAGTTTATTTTTAGAACAAAATTTGCATATTTATGTAACTATGGGCTCAGTTATCTATACACAGCCTAACAAGACAGAGGAGCAGCATATGACCAACCAGGTGGAAACCATCAACGAGGAAAATGAGTTGGCATCTCGTTTGGAAAGGAAATTGGTTCAAAATTCACCAATTTCAGCTAATTCATGCATTTTTAGAGCTCCAACAGTACTTCGCAAATACAATACTCACCTCTTCGAGCCAAATTTGGTCTCAATTGGTCCTTATCATCGACATGTACCAAAATTGCAGCCAATGCAAGAAATTAAGTTGTGGTACTTGAAATGTCTTATTGCTAGAGCACCTACTGCGGAAACTAGTCTACGATGTTTCACGAAATCCATTATGGATAATGTGAATCATTGCCTTGAACACTATGCAGAGCAAGTAGACATGAGCATCAATGACTTTGTGGAGATGATGGTAATTGATGGTTGCTTCGTCATAGAATTCTTCCGCAAGTTTCATGAAACAGATCTAGTACATCCTGATGATCCTTTATTCAGAACGTGTTGGATGCGCAAAACTCTTTTAACGGACTTGCTTTTGCTGGAGAATCAGCTTCCTTGGTCTGTTTTAGACTGTTTATTCAATCTAACCAAAAGAGGTGATGAATTGCCACTTCCTCAACTTGCACACAATTTGTTCTCTTGGAACACTCTAAGACGGACGCCTATCAGGGTTAATCCGAAGATGGAAAGTAAGCATTTACTTGATTTGCAGCGAAATATCATACTTTCACGAAACGAATATGACACTTCAACACCAAGCGCTTTTATATCAATTCCTTGTGTTACAGAGCTCTTGCAGGCTGGAGTTAAATTTGAAGGTGGTGATTGGTGGAACCTGACGAAGATAGAGTTCGAAAATGGAGTCTTGAGAATTCCTCCGATTGTGGTTTTAGACAATGCAGAATCATTGTTTCGCAACCTGATTGCATACGAGCAATGTGATCATAGCCTAAATGATACACTTTCGTGCTATATTGGTTTCTTCGATAATCTAATCAATTCAAGAGAGGACCTTGAGCATCTACGTCGGAAGCAAATTGTACTTTGTTTTTTGGGTGCAGAAGACGTATCAAGTTTCTTCAATGGTCTTTACAAGGATGCTGACATTACGCGTTCACCGTATACAAAGATGACAGTAGAAATCAATCGTTATTGCGAATCGCGATGGCGGAAATGGAGAGCCATTTTGTCAAGAGATTACTTCAACACTCCATGGTCAATCATGTCAGTTGCTGCAGCAATCATCATTCTTGTTCTCACTTTCTTGCAGACCATTTTTACCATAAAGCAGTAAACCTACACCTTTTTGTCCATGTTTTGTCATTGTTGTGTTCTTTCTTAATTACGGCTTTCTAGTCAATGAGCTTCGTTTCCTCTTTTTTTTTTTTTTTTTCCTTTTGAAATTTATACTGGATTTCTAGTTGTATAATTTATACATTTTTCATATATGCATTATATGTTGCCCACCTCCATATATCTAGCAAAGAAAAGTAGTAGACGACAATATACCTTTTGTGAGAACGACCAGTCGCGCATGAGCAGTTAAGAATTAAGAACGAATTGTCGTCTTTAAGGCAACCTGAATTATAGATAGTACTTCACAAATGAGAACAAAAAAAAAAATTTGCCTAGGAGACGCCACCTTTGCAAAGATAATACAATAATGAGACATCATGGTTTGAAGATGATGGTAGTTGATGGTTGCTTCCGTTAGTGTGAAGAAATAGATCTAGTGCATCCTGATAACCCTTTATTTAGAACTTGATGGATGCTTAAAACTCTTTTGCTAGAGAATCAGCTTTCTTGGTTTGTTTTAGACTGCATATTCAATCTAGCCGAAAAAGATGATAGATTGTCACTTCCTCAACTAGCACACAATTTCTTCTACACCGCGTATCAAGGTTGATTCAAGGATGAAAAGTAAGCATTACTAGGCTTGCAGCGAATATCATACTTTCAAGACAAAAATATGAACACTCTGATATCAAATTTTGTATCATTTCCTTGCGTTAAAGAACTATTGCAGGCTGGAATTAAATTTCAAATTAGGGACAAGGATGATCCGACCAAGAAAGAGTTTGAAAATGGACTGACAAGGACGACGCCAATTATTGTCGTCTCATTGGTGTCATTTGTGGAAACTCGAAAAAAATCCCGTCGAGTTAAAAGTTGTGTTCCTAAACTCCTTATCACCAATTAGAGCGTTATTGCAGTGTCGTGTTCCCATATTGTCTGGGAGTTCAAAGTCAGGTCGTTTATAAATATTTTTCTTCCTCAAACCAGTGAAATATCTTTTCAAAAACAAAACCATAAGGACTTAGGTCTACAATGAACAAGTTTAAACCGTATAATATTTTATTGGGTGGACCCAACGAGCAATTGTTGAGTTGACATGGTCCACAACTTCCAAAATTAATTAATTAACATCCCAAAATATTTATCTATAAATACTTGCAAATAGAAGCTTCAATGCTTATCTATAAATACTAAATTGCAAGAAGTATATATAAGAAGCCATATGTGTTAGTTGGGTTGGTTTATTATGTTTTATGTTAGGGCCAAGTACATATACACGTGACCCAGATTCATCAATTATGGATTCGCGCATCCCACTTTTAATATTTTAAGCAGAAAATTCAAAATTTCTAGCATACCAATCCAACTTTATAAATTACATTATTGTTTAAGACTTGTTTAGAACTTGTTTAGAATTTTTTTAGAATCTGTTCATTATATATTTGTTTAAAACTTCTTTGAAGGTTGTTTAGGCCTTGTTTAGATTGCATTAATATTTTAATATACGATTAATATATATCTTCAACATATTTTATAACATATTAGTTTGTTTAAAACGTGTCTAAAACTTGTTTAAAATTTGATTAATATCTGTTCATTGTATATTTATTTATAACTTATTTAAAGTTGTTTAAGACTTGTTTAAATTTTATTAATGTTTAAATATACGATTAATATATATCTTCAATATATTTTGTAACATGTTAGCTTATTTAAAACTTATTTAATATTTATTTTGAATTTGTTTGGTATCTGTTTATTGTATATTTGTTACAACATAAAATCAACAACGAAAATCAACAACAAACCAACAACAGTAAAAAAAAGTCGTAAATTTAAAAATATGGATCCATATATAAGAAAAGTCACACTGTGAATTAGTAATTGTGGAAAAGTATATTTGTAAAAAAATACCATATCTATATGGAAGAAATATTTCAAATTAACACAAATCAATTGTGTGATTTCCTCTTTATGTTAATAGTAAATGGTATGACTATATTGTTGGAAGAAAGTATGGGCCGAAATCGGGATTGTTGATCGTTTTAGAGCAAATCACATCCAATGCTCCTTTTTCCAATTCTTCCTTTCCCCGCACGATTGAACATTCTCTTTTCTACAATTGCGTCGTCACTCATATTTTATGCGTTGTCTGCGACATTTAATACAATTTCGTAACAATGATGGATTGGATTCATTAAGAGGAAATTACACTATCTCTCTAATTTTTTTTTACGTTTTAATATCCCTTTTTTGAGAGAGGGAGATTAGATTTTCTATTATGGAATGTTTTCATTAATATTTCACGAATGAAACAATACATATTCTTCTAATTGTTATAGTCTCCCTTCTCTCTCTTCTCTCTCGTCTTATTCTGTTCCACCTGATTTCGTTCTCCTCTTGATCCATTCTCTTTCTTGCACTAACTTTCTCTCTCTGCACTCTCTCTCCTCCTGCACCTCCATATACCATCTCCTCTCCTTTTGTTCTCTCTTTCTACTTTTGTCGCTCTTCTCTTTCGTCTTATCTCGAAACTAGCTCTCTTCAACTCCAACACACTCTCCCTCAAATCTGGGAGACCGACGTTGCTATGACATAAATGAAGAGCAATGCGATGAATTTGAAAGTTGTTGACGAAGTGTAGCGATTATGCAAATCGGTGACAAGAGGAAGGAGAAATATGAAAGAGTGGTAGAGACGAGACGAGTGGCAATGTCTGGTGGTGGTGACTCCTCGGTGGTGGGCATAAGTGGAGAGAGCGAGAGTGGGAGAGGCAGTGTGACTAGGATAGAGTGAAAAAAAGAGGTAGCGCATGAGATAGAGAGAGACCGAGAGCGGCGGTGCCAAGAGAGGGGCGACGACTAGGGTTTCAAAACTCTAGCTACAGCCCCATGGAGATGTTACCTTTCTGAAATTATTTTCCAGTCCCTAAAATGTTTAATAATTATAGAATTAGCTCCTTAACTAATAATTTTCATTTAATTTAAAAATATAAGTTTTAAATTTTGAAACTAAATGGAACCAAATTAAATCAACTAAAAAATTTTAAAAATTAAATTTTCCACATTTTTATACCCCTATGTGTCTTTATGTACATTGCATAAAAAAAATAAAAAAAACTTGAATGAACTCAAATTGGTACACATTTTGTATACATTTTTTTAAACATTTGTTGGTATTGTACTCATTTTGTTCACTTAAGTTTACCAAATAATAAGAAAAAATTAAAATGGTTTTTCAAATTTTGTCTTTTACTCATTTTATACACATTTGAAAAACATTTGTTCATGTTGTACTCATTTTGTACTCTTAATTTTACCGAATAATGAAAAAATTAAAATGTTTTTCAAATTATTTTATCATGTACGCAATTTGCACTCATATTTTTTTTCTCTTGTACTCATTTTGTATGCATTTGTTCGTGTTGTACTCTTTTTGTACTCATTTTTTACTAATTTTGTATGCATTTTGTTGGCATTATACTCAATTTGTACTCAGTTTATACTCGATTTATACTCATTTTTGTCCATGCCCGTGTCTTATTCCAGACGCCCTAAATTGCCTATTTAAGTGGGTTTCGACATTCATTCGAGGGAGAGCCGACTTGGAGACACAATACATATCTTTAGAGGCCAGAGAGCATGAGAACAAAGGAGAACATCATTGGGCATCAAGAACGAAGCGATTTCGCGAAGAATTGGAGGATTCAATGATGGGGTTTCCTTCTCTCTCTAGATTTCTCTTTGTTTTTTTTTTGTATATCTCTCTTTAGTTATGAACTAATTATATTGTGTACTAGATGTGATGAACCCTAGGCAGATTATTTGATGTTGGATTATGTTATTTATTCAATTAATTTATGGATTGCGATTCAGTTATAATTTATATTGCGTATTGTTGAATTGATTGTTGCTAGCCTTTTGATTCCAATATTGTTTCGTACATGTGTAATCGAGAGATTTTGTGTATGATAGAGCATTCATAATTGAGAGGAGTTGTATGCAAACCTAGAGATAGGTCGACATAAATCCTCTGGATTGGGGTCAAACCTAATAGAGAAGTTCATAGAGCAGTGTGTTAAAGCAACGTTAGGGGTTTTAATTCGGAAGAGATTCCGGTTAATCAACCTAGTCGTTAGGCATTAGCTAACTCGAGAGAGATGTTAATATACCTTAGGAATTTCCACGGTCCAATTGCCTGAATGATTGTTTGAATAACGAGTCCATGTTACTTAATTCGGTCTAGGGGAATTCAGCGTCTAGGTACCATATTCCCATCGTTTAGTCTATCTTTAGTTTGCATTTGTTTAGTTTATTTAGTTTTTATATTCGAAATCATTTATTTTAGCGGCTAGATAATAGAGGAAGAGTGAGTAGATAATAATCGTAGTCTCTGTGGGATACGACACTCGATACTCAAGGGTCCACTTGCTATAGACGATAGGTACACTTGGCTTAGTCTTTAGGGATTAAAACCCAGAACACCAGATGGCCTTGAAAGAGGCTCTGAGCTAGTTTAGTGGAGAGAAAACTCAACCCTAGATACGCTTTCTTTGGCATAGCTATATAGGAATCCCTAGCTGAAATCTTGAAGCCCCAATGCTTTTCTCTTATTAATTTTCAGGTTTTAGCTCCTAGCTTCATTCCTTGCATTGTGTTTTCTTTAATTCACCCAAAATCCCGAAATCACACAAGCTTTCCATTGCTTTTATTTTTTCTTCCGATCACAATTTATTCTAGTTCTCTATGGATTTGATTCTCCATAAATACTTGAGGCTTAAAACTACATTGATTCTCATGCGCTTGCGAGA
>CAODLS011050646.1:0-14724 GCA_948243855.1 Flueggea neowawraea
TCCTACTTCAGAGCATCACTTCCATCAATCCACTTCTGAAACCAAATATCAGGTTTAACATCCAAAACACATGGATGTCGTCTCCACCTTCATGTCCTCCCTCACTTAGTAAATCTGGAATAGTTTCTGACATTTTCTCACCCACATTTGAGGGTTTGAACCAGTGAAAATTGGAAATTCAATTTTAGGCCAAAAGGATGTCTGGGATTTGGATTGGTGAAGGTAGACTTGGTAGTAATCAGTGTTTGGCTGGTATTTGGATGTACTTGAGGGTTGTTAGTTTGTTCATGGTGATTTTGTGAATGTGTTTGGCTATTATCAGGTGAGCTCAAGTGAATTGGTGTAGGTAAAATTCCTTTGCCATTGTCAAATTTGCCACTGGAAGAAGAGCTGGCATTGTTGGCAGGATTAGAGGTTTGATTTTTAATGGCTTCCAGGATCTCCTTGAATTGTTGTTGAGTCTGAAGTTGCTGATTCGCCAACAACTGGTATTGTGATCCCATTTTTGTTGCTATTCAGATTGCAACCTCATGAAGTCCTCCTGAAATGATTTAAATTGAGCCTCCAATTTTTTTATTTGCTCATCCATAGATTTCAATCTCGTGCCTTCCTCCATGTGTTCAAGAGGTGGACAGTTGGTGCTATTCTCTGATACCAATTGTCAAAACCTTAATAAGGCTGACCCAATGAAATAATGAAGAGATGGCAACGTTCAAGGTTGACAGAGGAATAATCCAGAAGAAGAAAGGTGGGAGAAAGAGAAAGACAGAGAAGAGAGAAAGAGAGAATAAGAGAGATAAAATATTTTTGTTATGACATACCTCCACTACTATGTGACACCCCTTTTTATAAGTTTGTTACTACTATAATAGACAATGATCTAAAATAAAATAACTTCACTAGGCTAAACTGACCCAATATTTATAATTCTCATCTATAATTCATAATTAAAGACCCAAACATAAGAACCCATAGATTATAGTCTTGACATTTTTGTTCGATTTATATTTAATAATTTGTTAAGAAATTGCTTCATTGTAATCCAGGTTAGAGTATGTAGTGGGAAGCCGATTACAGTGGTGGCTTCGCGGAAGGGTTTTTACCCGGCTGGAAAGCGCGCCCTTCTTTGTCACTCTTTGGTTAGTTTGTTGCAGCAGATAAGCAGAGTGTTTGATGCTGTGAGTACATCCTTCTGATTTCTTTTTGCGCTTATTGTTTGCCATTCAGTTTAGGTTAATGATAATTTCTTTGTTCAAAATGTTCATATTATGTTTGCTGCAATTTAATTTTGACTACAGGCATCAAAGCTCTCATGAAGGCTTTCATGGAGCACAATAAGGTGATCCTTTTTCAAATTTATTGACATTAAATATTGTTGATTAGATATAATGTAGTGCTTTTGCTTAGGATTGAGTGTTTCAATATTGCAGTTTGGAAATCTTCCCTATGGTTTTCGGGCAAACACATGGGTTGTTCCGCCGATTGTTGCTGATAATCCGTCTATTTTCCCGCCACTGCCTGTGGAAGATGAGAATTGGGGAGGAAATGGAGCTGGGCAAGGTGGAAATGGCAAGCATGATCACAGGCCATGGGCAAAGGAGTTTGCCATTTTGGCAGCTATGCCATGTAAAACAGCAGAAGAGAGGCAAGTTCTGGATCGGAAAGCTTTTCTGCTTCACAGTTTATTTGTCGACGTTTCTGTTTGAAAGCTGTTGCAGTTATCGAGCACACTGTTGAGGATAATCAGGGCTCTTCAAATGATCCAGCCAAACCAATTGTGCATGAAAAGAGAGTTGAAGATTTGACCATTAAGGTGACAAGAGATGTACCTGATGCAGGCACCAAGTTGGATCGCAAAAATGACGGGAGTCAAGTTCTTGGAATGTCAGAGGATTTGCTTGCTCAGAGAAATTTACATAAAGGAATAACTGCAGACGAATGTGCTACTGTTCATGTCGGTTATAATTACTATGCATCCTTTTGGTCCGCTTGACTGTCTGAGTTGCTAAACTCAACCTTTTCAATTTTTCCTTGCAGGATACCTCTACTTTGGGCGTTGTGGTTGTTCGACATTGTGGATATACGGCAGTTGTTAAAGTTTCAGGTGAGGTGGACTGGAAGGGGAGTCCAATTCTTCAAGATATAGACATTGAGGACCAGCCTGAAGGAGGTGCAAATGCGTTGAATGTCAACAGGTCATTTCCTATTCTGGTTCCTTTATCCTATCGAATTGTGCACTTGTGACTCACATTTAATTTTGCTACTTCATTATGATAAAGATAAAAAAAATGAATGCCTACAAACAACAAAAATATTATTAAAGATGAAAAGCAAATCAATGTCTTATAAAAAATTTATATCATAAGTGTACTACTACAAGTTGATCATTTGTTCTGGTTTCTCAACATCTTATTTCAGCTTAAGAATGCTTTTACACAAGACATCCACGCCTCAACAATCTACTGCAGTTCAGCGATCACAGACTGGAGATTTGGAGAGTTTACGTTCTGCCAGATCTTTGGTGAGAAACGTGTTGGAGGATAGTTTGCTGAAGCTGCAGGAGGAATCTGGTAAAAGCACCAAATCTATCAGGTGGGAACTAGGTGCATGTTGGGTTCAACATTTGCAAAATCAGGCTTCTGGGAAAACTGACTCTAAGAAAACTGAAGAAACAAAGGCTGAACCAGCTGTAAAGGGACTCGGAAAGCAAGGGGCATTGCTGAAGGAGATAAAGAAGAAAACAGATGCGAGAAGCAGCAAAATGGAAAAGATGTTTCTGGGGGCAACAGCCTTGACATGAACAAGAAATTGGATGACAGTACTCAGAAAGAAATAGAAAAAAGAGAAGAGGAAATGGAGATCATGTGGAAGAAGCTGCTTTCTGAAGCTGCTTATTTGCGTCTTAAAGAATCAGAAACTGGTCTTCACCTCAAGGTTACTTTACTTCTTTTTATGGAGATATCAGCTCAAACTTTTTGTTGTTTTAGTGATTCTTATAGGTTGTTTATAGCTTTTAAAAACTTGCATTAATAAGTTTTAAGTACTCAACATTTTTTTTCCAGTAGGCTTTTGTATTTTTTTTTTAACTCCTCTATTATCCTTAGATTCACAGTTGCTTTTTTTTTGGCATAACAGTCACCCGATGAGCTGATTGAGATGGCACATAAATACTATGCTGATACTGCTCTGCCAAAACTGGTTAGTCACAGATAATTAACATTGCTATTTTTTGGACTCTTAAGATGGTTTGGCTTGGCAGTTTGATATGCCTCTGATATGACTTCAAAAATTTTAGGTGGCAGATTTTGGCTCTCTTGAACTTTCACCCGTTGACGGAAGAACATTGACAGATTTTATGCATACGAGAGGCTTGCAGATGTGTTCTCTAGGACGAGTGGTAATCTCTTATTTATATAAAGTTCATCGCACTTGACTCTAGAGATTCAAGTGTTATGCAAATTTACCCTTTTTCTTTTTTGCAATTGGACATAGAAATCAAGAAAAAGATAATGCAGGAAACAATTTACCAAAGGCACCATTAAATGAACACAATAAGTTTTTTGGTTATCTATTTGGCTAGAAAGCAATATTAGTTTTATGCGGTTTCGAATTGTACTTTTATAGCTGCTGGACCCGTACTTGAGACTCTAAATAAAGAGATCCCCTTGAAAATACTCTACAGTCGGTTTGCTGAGGTAAAATTACTCATTTTTCTTTGTTGTTAACTCATTTTTCATACATTTGAATCTGAAAATCCGTTTTGGGCTGAAATCCTCAAGGGTTCGGATTTTCTTATGATTTTGAGTTAATGGATGTTAGGGAATATTAGAATATGTTAAAGGGGGCTTGAATGAATATGATTCAATTCTTGAATCAACGGATTTGATGAGTTTTTAATAAAACTAGGGTTAGGTTCGAATTTAAACAAAATGTGGGAAATGTTGAGTTGTTTTTGGTGAAAGAATTGTAGATTCTTTCACCTGAGGTGTAGATCGACCAATGTGGGTGATTGGGTATGATTTTCATCGATTGAATCACGGATTAGTCGAGTTTCAAAAATCTGGGAAAGAGCATTACTCGAGTGAGCATTTGACTTACTTGAGTAAGAAGTTACTCGAGTAGGCCCTTGGTTTACTCTAGTAAGTTGTGGTCCTGAGAGACCAAAGATGTAATTTTTCGTATTTTGCAAGTTTTGAGAAATCGAGGGCTAATTTGGAAATTTTGACTACTTAAAAAATTAGTTAGCAATTCCAGAATACTTTGAGGTTTATTTTAAAAATTTCCAAGTCTCGGGGACTAAAACGTAATTTAACATTGATCGGAGACCAAACTGTAATTTTACGGAGGATGTGAATTTTGGATTGAGAATGATAGAATCTCATTCGAAATAAATTTTTGGGCATCCTTTGAGAGTCCGAGTTTGCATTTGAATTGCATAGCATTTGGTACTGTCACAGTACCGCATTTCGGTTTGACTCTGATATATCTGCTTGATATATATTGTTCAACTTTGTATTCCTGCTAGCAAAATCAACAACCGACTAGTGGTACTTGATTGGCATCTTTGCTTTTGACATCTAGGCTGTGTCTCAAAATTCCTATTATTTATTTTTGTTGTGCTGGACATATTTTGAAAATGGACTAATATGAGGATTAACTTTAATTAACAAACTAATTATGTGTTTTAATAATCATTACTCTATTTTGAACTGATATATATATGTGTTATATATCATCTATATGATTTTGATGTTGATTTGCATGACTTTGCTTTAGTACTATGTAATAGTATGATTTTGGTTTTCTGATATAGGGCACCTGTGCTACGGGGTAGTAGTAGCTTTTATTATACCAATGCATTGAGAAATCCTAACTACCAGGGATGTTGATAACCATGTGTTCTGATCCAACATGATTTGATATTGATAGTGACGGAGTCCACATCACCTATGTTATTAGTGCCAGATGCACATTTTTGCTTTAGTCCCATATCCATGATATATGTTTTGGCTCTGAAACTGATTTGATACGATTTCGTGTCTGCTAGTTGCTTTGTTTGCGAACAGTTTCGAAATGATTTTTGAAAAACTATTATCTATATATATATATATATACCTACTTGCGGTATTTTCAAACTGTTTTTAAAATAGTCTTTGTGAGGCAAGTATTCTGAAGTGTTTTCTCTCACTAGGTTTGACCCCCTTTATTTTATGTCTACTTTTGATCCTGATCTTCCAAGTCTATAGATTTTTTGCTTCGGCAACTACATTACATCTTGGATACCAGTGATGCATCTTTTGGTTAGTGATGCTCTTTTGTTCGGACTCTTCTTTTGTTTTGATGTTAGAGCTCCGCATCGGGATGTTGTTGGGTTACTGGGGTTGTCATTTCGTATTTTGACACATTACTATTTGATTTTATCCGATGTCGTATATTTACCTTATTTTGATATATTTATCAACTTATTTTCATATATCAATTATGATTATATTTTATTTTAATTAAACATTTTTTATAATTAAATATTTCGGTATAAATTCTACACTTTGAGACTTCTACGAGATGTGTCAGATTCTCATAGACGGTTCGCATCGTACGCCGGTCATGGTTTCAAAACAGGTCGTGACAGTTAGGAAGTGGAAAGGAAGTGCTAACTTATTAGAAATTGGTAAAAATGATTATGCTAGTCTCCGAGTGGAGTTAATAAGAAAATTCTTTACAATTTTTTTCTCAGAATGGAGTCATTCGAACCAAACGAGACCTAAAAGTAAGTCAAACTTCTTTGTCTCTATTAAATGTTCATACGATAATCACGGTGGAAAACGCATTCATCAAGATAGTGTTCCGTATGATGGTTTAAAAAAGAAAGAAAGAAGAAAATCCATTGAATGTGAAATAGAGACTCAAAAAGCAACCACTAACTTTATGTTTAGACAACAAAATTATTGTTTTTGCATTTCTTGTTGGTGAGTTTGATTAAAAGGCTAATCATGAGAACAGCTTGGAACCATGATTCTATTCAAAAGTTCATATATAGTGTGGATTCCTAGTGACAACTAATGGGATTGCAATTTGCAACAACATAAATTAATTATTACAAAAAGACATTCCTGATAAATTTTGTTTTTAAAAATATAACCTTCGGACATATATAATGGGCATCCAAAATGTATTAGGAAAATGTTAAATCTTATGTTGTCTCTGAGGTTTGGTCAAAGGTCGCTGCATTTTTAAAAGGCTCTTATACGGTATCTCAGGTTTCATTTTATTTGTTCAAATAACGAAAAACATCTATTTCGCTAATGTGGCATAATTTTCAACCACAAAATGACAGGCGTAAAATAGATAATTTCTTTATTTTTGTTGCATTTAACTGAAAGGACTAACAAAATTAAACTTGAAGGAGTGCACAATAATTTTTTAAAAAACAGGGATAAAAAATTTAACTAAACCTCAGTGACGACAAAGAATTTAACCCTTAAAAAAGGTGTTATGTTCAAAAATGTAAACAAAACATATACAAGCATATACAAAGTACTGTTTTTGAAAAACAAATCGTGTGTATCATATTTCTGAAAACAAAATGTTGTGCTGCCCTATTTTTGTTAAATAAAAATAAAAAGGGACCTACTGACTACTGTATAATTCCCCTAATTAATAATTAGATCAAGCAAAATTGTTGACCAACATCACGAATATTTATTTTACATATATTCAATAATTTATTATATATTTAATACATTATTCTCTAAGATTATTCATTATCTACTATATTCAAAGTTATCAATTTGCAATATCTGTATTGTTATACATGTATATATTCTCACAGAATCGGAATACTCTCCCACTAGTCAAAAAGTTTTAATTTGAATAAGAGTCAAATGTTTAAAAGAAAAATGGTAATGAGGTCTAGGATGTTAAACAACCAATGTGTGTTGTGAGGAAATCAAAGAGGACATACTTGCACGTTTTTGTGTTGTTCATCTACACAACTTTATCCTCATAAAAACTACCGTTGTTTAACAAGTTGACCGTTGGTCTTGATTTATTTATTTTTAATGTCATTTTATCGATGATGTTTGGTTTTTGATAGATTGTAAAAATAGATTACAAAAATAAATTACAGAAACAGATTATATAGTAAAAAGATAAAGAGATTAATACATTTTTGGAAAAACTCAGTAACAGAGTCATACTGAATTTAGTGAGGAGACACCATAGCAGATAAAACAACAACAAGAAACTCGGTCAATGTAGTGCTCAAATAGAATTACATTTCAAAATATGTATTATAACTAAATCCTCAAAAATTAAACTTTTAGTGCTCCAAACAACTATAACTCAGCTATAAATTTATTAATTATGTGTTAATGAATAATTTAAAATCTCAAGAATAGACTATTAAATGTAGAAATAAAAAAATTATATATAATAGGGTGAAATCTATGGTCGTCTCTAAATTTTGGTGTATACTTTATCCCGGTCCCTATTAGTTCTAAAATAACTGTTTCGATCTCTTACTCTTAACTTTGTTAGTTTTACTTAACTGAAAAGACAAAAAGATAAATTTACCCTCAAATTTAAAATTATTTACTCACCCTAAACCGAACCGAACCAAATTCAACTCACTTCAACACCCAACTGAACCCACCCATTCCAAAATCAAAATCAAAAAGTTAACCCAACCTAAACACCCAATCAAACCCACTCATTCCTTCTTCTTTCTTTCCTCTCTCATGAACTCGAACCCACCACCACCAAAACCAAAAACCAAAAATTTTAACCCAACCTTAAATACACAATTTGAACCCACTCATTCCTTCTTCATATCCCATCACCATCTTCCTTGTCCCTCTTCGTGCTCTCTCTCTCTTCCTCTTAACCACAACCCAAAGCCACTACCACCGTCACTCACCTCTCACTTTTTGTCACACACAACCAGATCTGCCACCACTGTAGATCTCACCTCTCTCTTCCTCATACTCATTATCGTCTCTCTCTTCCTCACATTCCACCAAACCCACCACCACAGTCGTCTAATTCCTCAAAGCCACTCCATTCTGTACAAACTCATGTCTTCTTATGGATATCTCTCTTCCAATCTGCTTTGCACTTTGCTTTTTCTCAGGCTTTGATGATTCATTTGCTTTTGTGAGAGGAATTGGAGAATTAGTTGCTTGGGTTTGTCAATCACAGTTTTGGAGAAGCGACAAATCTGTTTGTTTGAGGCAATGCTTTCCTTCTAGTTTAATTAGTTTATTTTAAATCAAGTAAACTTAAGTGTGAATCGATATATGTAACAAATCTGGGAGATTTTATGCTTTCATATATGTCATCTGGGAGATTTTATGCTTTCATATATGTCCACCATGAGCTGATATGAGTAAACCTGATATGGTGTAACATAAATGAGTTTGTTTAATTGGTAGGCTTTGATTGAAGGCAAAGTTTTTGTTTAATTGCAGTTTTGTCAGGTCGAGACAGGAGTAATGGCGGTGTAGGGATTGAAGGCAAAATTTTTGTTTTAGTTTTGAATTTTGTGTTTAATCACAGTTTTGTTAGGTCGAGACATGAGTAAAATTATGATGAATTGTTGTTTGTTTATGGGTACCAAACAGGTTGAGAAGTTCAGTTGTTTGAGAAATCGACAGATCTAGAGTGAAAGGAAGAACATTTCAAATTAAACATGACCCAAAAGGTAATTTCGTTATAAAAACTGTGTTTTTTGTATGTGTTGCCATATAATATGCTATATATATATATGTTGTTCACTTCCACTGTTTATTGGATTGGAGAGAGATGTTGTTTGGGTTTTGTATATTTGAGTTTTACTTTGGTATATATATATATTGACGAGTAGTGGTGGATGCAGAAGATTTTTCCAAAGGGGCACTATTTATATGTAAGAAATGAAATTTAAATATATTTATAAATATACTCAAGAAAATTTAAAATATATTAAGTTGAAATTTAATAGAAATAACAATAAAATAATTCATTACATACATTGATAGTGCTACAACTAAGATTTGTTAACCGTTACATTGCCAACGGTATCATAATGGTTGAGTTGTGATGCCTCTTCAAGCAGTAAAGGTGGTAAATCCATCCTACGAGTTTTCATGCTCTAGAAATGTTGGATAATGACTTCATTATCAATGCTTCTAAAAATATCTTTCTCGACATAGCACACTAAACAATCAGTGAGAAAATCATCTCCCATTTTGTTGCGCAAATCTGTCTTGATAATATTCATCGCAGAGAATGCTCTTTCTACAGTAGTAGTCCAACTGGTAAAACTAAAACCAACTCAATAAGAAGATATATCAAATGAAAAGTAGTGTGAGTTCCCACCTCAACTATTTTCTTAGCAAGATCTCCAATATTGGTTAGTTTAGAAAAAGTTGTGTTTCCTCTCATCTCATAAATCTAGGTCTACAATTGTATATAATTCTATTTTAAAAAACATAGTTAAATAGTGTAAATAAAGAAATAATTTAATAACTGACAAAATATCTCAACTCGAAAGTGGTAATAGTAAGTTATAGCATGTCTAGCACGTCTAGAACGAATGTGACCTGGAACATTATCTTCCATATTGGGAATGATAATTTCATTTTTAGCACAAAAACTGTTGACATCTTCTAATAACTCATCTCATCCATTGTCCCTAAAATCTTGCAATCGTCTTTTGATATTTTGAATCAAACTCATCCCCTTTATAATATTTTGATCTTTTTTTTTTTGCAAGAAATGTGACAAGCCATTTGTCAACCCCAATACAAACTTCATCAAGTGAGCAACAAACACAAATTCAAAATTCTCCAATTTGTCAACCAAGCTAGGCTTCGACTTTTCTGTTCAGTTCCATCATCATATATATTTTCAAGCACTTGAATAATTGAGAACCACATACTTAAAAGACAGACAATTGTTGTAAAGTGTGAGCCCCAACGTGTAGCTCCCGGCCGAGCTAAACTAGTTTCTTGACTCAATCCTCTTCCAGTAGAAATATCACCATGTTCTAAACGCTCCACCATATTTTCATGTTGTTTTTGTCAGAGAGTGTATTTTCTTTTGCAAGAAGCTCCAACCATATTCGTAATCATAGACACATATTCAAAACAATCACCAACAAATTGGTTTGCTCCTAAAACAACCACAACAACTAATTGGAGTCGGTGAGCAAAACAATGAACATACATTGCACATGAATTTTTATTCAAAATCAGAGTCTTCAATCCATTAAGCTCGCCTCTCATATTTGAAGCTCTGTCATATCATTGACCTCTAATTTTTGAGATTTATAATCAATGTTTAACAAAGAAATTATCAATGTCACTTTTCAAAGATAGTGCAGAAGTGTCACTAACATGAACAACTCCAATAAACCGTTCCACCACAGCTCCTTGGTTGTTCACATATCTTAACCCAATCTCCATTTGCTCTTTTACAGAACTATCTCGAGCTTCATAAATCAGTAAAGAAAAGAATTTGCCTCCAATATCACTGATAATGGCTTTTGTTGTCTCGGATGCACAAGTACTACTACTGTCCTTTTGAATTCGGGGAGAAGTAAGTTGACGATTTGCTGGTGCATTCTCTTTAACTACTTTCCTCACATCAGGATTACTCAAACTATACCAATCGAGAATCTCAAGAAAATTGCCTTTGTGTAGTGACTGTGGTGACTCGTCATGCCTGCAAAAAGCCAACCCTTTGTTGTAGAATTTTCCCGAGATACCTTGATTAAGTTTGGAGAGCGGAAGCGAGTTGGAGTGAGGCGAGAAAAATAACACCAAAATTTTTATAGTGGTTCGGCCAACCATGCCTACATGTCCACTACCTAAGTCTCACTTAGGTTTTTCACTGTCGGAGATTGATTACGGCTCAATCCAATAAAGCCTTACACCAAGGTTGATTACGACTCATACCTCCAAAACCAATAAGGTTGATTACGGCTCATACCTCCAAAGCCAACAAGGTTGATTACGACTCATACCTCTAAAGCAAACAAGGTTGATTACGGCTCAAACCTCTAAGGTCATTACAATGTTGTTTTCCATAGGTTCACAACTAACCTTCCACACTCTCAAAAGAGTTTACAAAACATTTACAAAAATGAAAGCTCTATGCTAGAGTACATGTGTTGACATAATGCTCTTGATTTTCTCTCTAGCTTGATTTTAGTGTTTTGGGGGTGATGGAATTATGAAAATGTTTTGGACTTGAAAGTATATGATCATCCATGTTTTTCTGCCCTTCCTTGATGTATTTATAGTTTTTCCAAGCCATTTGACCGTTGGTGTTGAGAAACTAGCCGTTGGAGACTGTTTCTGCCCGTTGCAGTTGTCTGTGTCATTCTAACGTACGTCACGCTTTCCTTACATATGTTATCTGACTTTAGCTCCAGCACACGTACGTGAACATTACTTAACGTACGTTGCTCATAGCCACATCTCCAAATAACGTACGTTGAATCTCCTCAGTGTACGTTGTGACTTCACTACGTACGTTGTGCATGTATGACGTACGTTGTTAAGAATCCAGTAGCTTCTGCTTGTCTTCACGCCTTATCTAACATACGTGACTCTTTCTTGACGTACGTGAGGCATTTGTTACGTACGTTAAAATCATACTGACGTACGTTAACTGCATCAGAGTCTTTGTTTTCACAATTCTGAGTTTTTCAACGTGTTTTGCTTCAACTCAAATGTTTTGCACATCTTCAAAATATAAAAGGAACTTAATGTTGATCACCCTTTATCCAACACCCTTCTCCAAGAAGCAATCTAACAACATCCACACTTGCTATCAAATGAGTGTGGTAGGCATCACTTATTACTTGCTTTCCAGAAGATAAAGAACGTGTCACACTTTGTCTTTGATCTTTGAAAGCAAAATATAGTGTTCGTGCATCGTTATGAGTACTTCCTTGAGCTCAGACATGGTTTTTAAATTTATGTAAAGCCTTCTTCTAATTTTGGAATCTCGTTTTCATAAACACTTCTTCTCCAAATCCTTTGCCTTTATCCCCTTTAAAAAGATAACACCAGAAGCAAAATGCAGCATCTTTGGAAACACTATATTCTAACCATTCTCAATTCTTGAACAAATTTATCCATATTCCTAGACATAGATAATTTAATTTAAAATCAAACAAATTCAACAATCAACAATTGAACATTATCAATCTAATCAATCAAATATTTCAACAATCAACAATTGAACATTATCAATCTAATATCTAATCTAATCAATCACATATTTCAACAATCAACAACAAATACCAAACAATGTCAAATATTCAATTAAACCTATCAAAACCTAACAATGTGAATATTCAAATTTATTCCACATTATCAAACTAATATCTAATCAAATAAAACAAATATTTCAACATCAACAACAAACACCAAACCCTAACAATTGTCAAATATTCAATTCAAAGAATCAAAGTTCAAACAAGCCTATCAAATTAAACCTAAAAATAAATTAAATTTAAGGAAAGAGAAACTTACTAGAAATTCGAGGCCGACAGCGGCAATAGATGACGGCGGCATAGATGATGGAGTCAGGCGTGCGATGGCTATGGCGACTGGCGAGCCGGCAGAGATCCTCTCTCTCTGAAAACCGTGGCTGTGGTGTGGGTTGGGTGGGTGGGTGTTCAGTGTTCTGTTTTGGCATGAAGAAGATGGTCTCATTTTTGTTTTCATTTTAGTCATAGGGTTAAAAAAAGTTTTGGCGTGAAGAAGGGGGTCTCATTTTTGTTTTCATTTTAGTCCTAGGGTTAAAAAAATTAAGTCTGGGGCCTGAAACAACGTCGTTTCAAGCCCCAACTTTCAAAAACAAATCGCAGACCCTTCTTCTTTCTCCTTCCATTCCACCATTGGAGGGGTCCTGCAACAAAATTTTGGAGGGACCCCATACTATATGTATGGGGTCTTGCCAGACCGGAGGGGGGTCACCGGACCACGCCGAACCCCCCCTCCGGTCCGCCACTGTTGAGGAGGGTCCCAACACCCCTTCCGCTCCGTCCATGGAAAAGTTGAATATGCATGAATAATAAATATGCTTATGCTTTATAGCACATTGAACAAATAAACACCACCATTTGTTCTCGCAATCAAATTATTAGCCACTTAGTATTAGAGACAAACTCCATTAGCGATAAACTATTGTTGACACCTAAAAATAATTGACTTGATCCAAATTATTTTCTGAGCCAAAATCAAATGATCAAGAGTCCAAATCCATAACAAATTGAGATAAATCTTAAACTAGGAATGGTTACATTACAGTGAAGATAAAAGTCTTGGAACAAGAAAAGGAAATAGTAACCAACATGATTCTCAATGATTTAATAGGTGACTTAGTGCATAAATATAGGTCTTGTTAAGATAAACATCAGAAGATCGAAAGACCTTATCAGAATAAAGCATATGCTTAAGGTCTTGTCAAGAAAGCTACTAACTAAAGTTATATTTCAAGGTCTTAGAGCATGTAGAACAGCCTCTTCAGAACCACTCCTTCTTGAAATGTATCGATCATGAAAGTATTTTGTTATTCCAACAGCCTCCTAAGCAGGTGGCTCCTTCTGCAAATTTGCTAAAGCTGCTATAGTTGCTCATCACCTTCATTGAGCCAACACTAGCTCTCTATGTAATATTTTATTGCTTCTTTTTTTTCCCTCCTCTTTACATCATACTTTTCTCGTGTTTCTGCCTCTCTTTTGTCTATCTTTCTCAATCCTGTCTACTCTCCCAGTTCTTCCCTGTCTATCGCTTGTCTACCGGTTCAATTTCTTTGCAGTGGGTTGCGTCTGAAATGGAGAGGAACCTCTCAATACCGTCTTTGCCTCTGAATCTTGTCTGCCAGTGATTTGTTGTGGGTTGCATTAGAAAGGAGGAACGAAGCTTCAATTGAAAGGTTAGTTGCAAATTTTCTGTGAATTTTGTCATTGAACAATGATTTCAGTAGTTGGGTAAAGTGACAATTTCAGTAGGTGGAAAGTTTAGGGTTTTTGCAGTTCATATTTCGACTTTTCGTGTCCGATCGACCGATTTGCATCTGGATCTGTGGTTCTACCATTGTGTTGTGGTGGCTGTTTGATCTGATTGTGATTTTGTTGCTTGATTTATAGAAACTTGTGTAGGAATATGACAGGGATTCTTGAGGAGATGATGCTCAAAATTGAGTTGAGGACGAATGGAAGGGTAGGCTTTGTGGGTTTAAGGGTTATGGGTTTAACAACACCTCGGTGGCCGAGATTTGTTTGGCTTTTCCTTTTGTGTTGAATAGTGAGTTGAGTACAGAGATTGAGTCTTTGTTTGATGACTAGAAAAAGGTTTTGTGGATTTTGATTTGCGGAGTTCCATTGATGAAATTGGAAATTGCAATTGAAAACATAAAGAATTTGGAAAAGCAGTACTCGCCAGTCGAAGATTGTTCCAGATTCTGAAAAGAGCTGATAATTTCTTGTACTTTGTTCTTCAAAATGTTCCTGTTGTTATAGGTCATCAGGTAATCAATTTATGGACAATGATTTTTGAGTTCAATGACATTTTCTAGTCTTAATTTTTCGTATAGGATAAAGAATTAAGATACCGGTTTATCTACAATCATTTTCCAAGATTTTGAGAGGAGGTAATACATTGCAACTGAAGTTACAATTCAAGGTTTGATGAGATTGCAGAAAGAGTCTTGTTGTCTTTCCAACACCTG
>CAODLS011050679.1:0-17933 GCA_948243855.1 Flueggea neowawraea
AAAAAAGGGAGGGAGAAATTCGGCTCCACTCCTATTTTTTAGGAATCACTTTGCTTTGTGTGACAATTATGAATTCGGCACACACACTTACTAATTAGGAGTCCATGAATAATTGGGAGTTTTTATTGAGGAAATAAAACCCTAATTTGTATGTGACAAAATTAATTAGGAAGTGATTATTCTTGTGGGACAAGAATAGGCAAACCTAGTGAGACTAGATAGGAAATTTGGCACACTATTGCTTCAATAGGATGTTGGCCGAATTCTTGGAGGGCAAGGGAGAGCAATTTTGGGTTCTTTGTGATACCTATTTAGGTCTCCTCATATGCCTATAAATAGGATGCACACATTTCCATTCAATTCATTCAAGGCAAAGCCAAATTTGTGAGAGCCACTTACAAAGAGAGAAAATTATTTTGTGAGCTTTAGAATAAAGATTCTAAAAGGGTGCTAGTACACTCCACCAATCCAAGGTAAGTTCTTTTGTGTAGATACCTCTAGATACATTCGCGCAAAGGCAACATGACAAAAGGGTGGTTCGAGTTTTACTAAAAGCTACACCAACATTCTGTCGGATCGAACATAAGAGCTTTGGATCTAAGGTAGAACCACTAACCCTAATTATATATGTTGATGTGCATGGATCCTTGGTGGAATTCTAGGCTTAAAATTTTTGTTATTTCCGCTGCGTTGTATGCTTATGAATGACATAAAGTAGCCACGAATTCCAGCAATCAAACCATATGGACAACGTATGCAACTTCAGATCAATGTCTATTGTATGCAATGCATGCTCGTGTATATGCGATTTTGGTCATGGTCGTGACAACAAATGCATTTATAATAGATTAGGAATAGAATATCATATGCATAGTCATATATTTATATGTTAGAATGGGCATAACTCGAGAACATATCATAGGATCGAGAAACACTGAGAGGGAGCCCGAGAAAGGTAACAGGGTGTAGGGAGCATTTGATATGATTACTTGGACAAGTTGGTGGATACTTAAATTTACATGGTGTATGCTATATGTTGAGAATCTTTATATGGTTTATTATATGGATATGTTGAGAATGCTCTTTGTACATATGGAATGTAATGCTTTTCCATGGATATTGATTATCAAATGTTTCATGTATGGATGCATTCATATTGGACTAAATAAAGGTGTTGTGACCATCATACTTTTGTATTCACAAAATATACACAGTGGGACCTTCGGGTCATATTCATATTGGAGACCTTCGGGTCATATTCATACTAGAGACCTTCAGGTCAAATTTCATACGGCGCTGGCTAGACAAATACACAGTGGCATACAGGAATCTCCGAGCAATACTTGACTTTTTTGGTCACAACATAATAAAAGGAATAGAGTGGAATATGCATATGTTTGTCTAACATAGCTAATTAATTATTATTTTTTACTTGTGTTTGCTTGGGTTTGATTTATGATGGTTTATATTCATTGAGTTACAACTCATATAAAATGTGCTAATATATTTTTTGCTTGACTTGAGTTTGGAGTTTATAGATAGTAGCATAAGTCGTAGGTCGGCCGGTTGGTGCTCTATAATATATATTTAGATAAGTATTTTCACTTTTGTGTATAAAATTTTTAAAATGGCTTGTATATGACTTGTATTGATGTATATGGTTATGTTGGCATAAGAAAAATGGATTATCATGCTAGATTTGCATAATGATATATGATTATATGTGATTATATGAATACAGTTTAAATGACATTGAGAGTATAAGAGTGTTACATAATAGGCTGAAGTTCTTAGTGTGTCTATATTAAGCTATGTTGTATCGATGCATAAGCACTGTTAGTCTAAGCATAGTTTTGGATTCTCGATAGAGATTTGTAATGAATTAATTGTTGTTATTCATTGCCTGCATCAAAATTAGATTTTAAAGTCAATCCCTCGATTAGGTGAAATCTGTAGCCGTAGCACCTTATTTTTCTCGTGTTATTCTTTGGGACTTGCTACATTTACAGTAATTCATGCAATATTGTTAGTTACTTTACTTAATTTTACCTAAATTCAACTACCAGGACCCATTTTCGGGACCATGACCGGTGTACGAAGCAAACAGTCTATGGGAGCCCGGCCATCTCGCAGAAGCCTCAAAGTACAAAACTTCTACCCAAAATCATATTCAATTAAATAATAAAATAAAATAAGGTTTAAACTTCATTTAATAAAACAAAACTTATACAATATTAAGTGCATAAAATATTTCAAAGTAAAAGCATTTGAAATAACAAAGACAATAAAAAAACAATAACAAATCCCACGAAACCCAGTTTGGAGCATCTAACAAATCATGCAAATTGGGCCCGATCAGAAGGGCTCTCACTGCCAAGCCAAATAATGCCTCACTGAGCTGGAAATCTTGATGATCGAAATCACCTGAAAGACAGATTTAAAAAGAGACAAAACAAAGAATAGGGGGTCAAACCCAGTAGGGACAACACTACATAATGCCTCATACATGTCTCACAAAGACTGTTTTGAAAACAGTTTAAAAATACCACATACAGATATATTCAAATATACATATATACACACACTACATACGTAGTAGGTTTCAAAGATACATTTCCGAAACGTTCGCAATCAAAGCAAACAACATGCACGAAAACCTTCAGAAACTAAACCAAAATCTTTCAAGAATATTTCCAAATTTTATCAAAGCGAATTGTTTTCAAAAATAAAGCAAAACCTTTCCAGAAAATGTCTTATCTTATCGGAGATTCCAAAATAAATTTTAAGTTGTGCTAAATATTTCAGAAGTCAAAAAACCTTTTAAAAAATTTATCGAAAACTTCAGATCAGAGTTCTAAAACCTTTCTAGCTTTGCTAGAAATTTCAGAATCAAAGTTTCGCCACGTAGGCATCATAATAATGCTAATAATATTATTTCCAAAAACATAATATGACGAATAAGTGACCAGATACTAACGTGATATAGACTCTACCAATAATCACAAGGGGTGTGGACCAACCAACAATGGTGATGAGGACTCTGCCTCTATCAATATCAGATCATGTGCCTCATTAGGATACATGGCTACCGACATCCATAGTGGCTGGGATTTCTCAAACATTGGTATACCAAAGGCTATGTACCCCGTAGCATAGGCGTCTCATCTCCAAAACATATACATAATATAATTAAATTCAAAACATAACGGTCAAGCGACCGAGTATATCAAAAACAAAGAGAGATATGTAAAATATAAGTTATATATCGAAGTCCAAAAACATATATAAATATAAATATTATTTTTTTTACAGAAATCAAAAATAGTTTTCAGAACCATAAATGAAGTAATCATTTTCAAGGATTAAAATACCATAACGGCATGGTATACAAAAACAAAGTATGCAAAGCAGATACACGTTTTACAAAAATGAAATTCAGAACTTATTTTAGAAATGTACCTAATGGATATATAATATAATCAATTTATATTATATATTTTTAGAAACCAATTTGACTTTTTTCAAAAACAAAAAGTTATTAATATTTTCAAAATACTAATAACTTTCCAAAACATATTTCGTCATTCATCAAAATTTTCAAAATTTCAGAAACAAATTTAAATCAAACAAGTCCTCGCATATACCAAATTTTAGGATTTCCAATCTTTTTATTATTCCAAATTACATGCTATGGTGATAGCACAATAAAAACATATAAGTAGAAGAGACACAGTCTATGTGTCTAAAGCTGCTATCAACTCACTTGGACACTGAGCTAATAATCTAGTCGCGGTCCACTGGTGAAGGACTGGCTGCCTCGGGAACTGGACAGAGCTGAGAACAAAGACAGATTACAACAAACTCAAACATGGTAACTGTATGCAATGCAAATTCAGACTCAGACGGCATCAGCGTCAGAAATCCTATTTCTATCGAAGATCTAGCACTCTTGGCCCAAAAGTCAAAATCTATGTAAATTTACAATTTAGTCCCCGAATCTCGTAAAATTACACTTTGGTCCCTGAGACCTCGAAATTTAATAATTAATCCCCAAACTTTCAGAATTAATAATTGAACCCTCCAAGCAACTCAAATTATTAATAAAACCTCCAATTTCTCAAAATTGCAAAAATACCCAATATTTTCCAAAATTACAAGTCTAACCACCAAAGCAAAATATCAGATCAGTCCCACAATTTAAAATCAGAAAAATGACATTTTCTCTTTAGTCCTCGAGGAACAAATGTTTATTCAAAAATGCCACAAAACTCAATTCGGGCAGGACCCAATATTTTCGATAGTGCAAACCCACTCAAAATCTTCCAAGGAACCCAAATATAACCTCGATTTTCATCAAATCCACCTAGAACAACCCAAAACAAAATTCTCATTTTCAGACCAAAATAATTCCTAAATAAAAAATCACCAATTTATCATCAATCAAGCCAAATATTTGTTCCTACATGTTCCTCGTACATATATATATCATAAACAACTCCAAATTAAGCCAAAAATCCAGCCAAAACTGAACCTTAGCTCCTCACAAACCCATTTTCGGTCAAACATGAAAATAAGCAAAAAATGAGCATAAAAAGGAGCCAAAACTGAAAATGAAGGATAAAATTACCTCAAATCTGGTAGAGGAATGTCCTGAGAGCAAGAGGAATCAGGTGTGGTCGGATTTGAGTGAGAAATGAGAGAGAAATTGCAAAACAAATGAAGTGGTGTCGGGTTGGTTTAAAGGAGAACTCAGCAAGTCAAAATGGCGTCGTTTCGGGTGTAAGTGAGGAAGACGAATCAAAACGACAAGTCGTTCGGTCCAATCCCAGCCGACACATGTGTGGATGACATACGGAAGGTGCAAATGGCAGCGTTCGACGACTCGTCGTTTGGCGAAGGCTCCAGGCACACGCACGGACGACACACGCACGTTTGGCGAACGACAGCTCAACCCAGCGACCAATGACACTTCATTTGGCATCAACAACCAGGCCCCCAACGTCAAACCACATGCTGTCTAGCCACCAGTGACAGATGACTGGTCTTTCGGTCCTTGATTTCTAGATTTTATTAATCATTTTCCATAAATTTTGACTTACCCAAAACACTTCCAAATCACTCATAACCTTCATTAATCACCCAATTAACATAAAAAAACATAAAATTAACTCTTCAATCATCAAAATAAAAATTCAAAATTTTACTTAAATTTATTTAAAATAATTATCCAAAAAAAGGGGTATTACATCAACATTCCTTTTTCATTATTAGCATGCATCGTAGTCAATGTCATACTCCCTTGGGCTTCGACACCTAGAATAATCTAGGTTATTTACTAAATTGATTCTATACACTTAAAGAAAACACAAATCAGTTGGATAACCTCTGCATTCTATAGGCTACGATGAAGTACAAGGTTTGTCTTTCCAAAATACCTGACGGGAAATAGTACAACTTCCCTTAACATATGAAAATGAATAAAAGACTAAACTAAAGAAATAATAGAATAGTGATAGTATATCAAGATGAAGAACTAGTCATGATCTTGCCCCATCTTCAGTTGACATATAACCAAATGGTTGTACCTAACTTTCCCATAATAAGCAAACTAAGTGGAGGTGAAGGACGAAGACAATAAATATGATATCATTCGCCTCTTTGTGACAATTGAGAGGAGGAACATCCATAAAAAAAATCCTTACACAAGATCAAGGTAACAGGTCTTTGTGATTCAGTAGGAGATGTTTACCCTCGCCTTTGTCAAAAATCATACAGGGACCTCCAACAGTACGTTCTACATGTTCTCCCTCGCACTCATCGAGCGAGATTTCGTAGGAGATGTTTACCCTCGCCTATGTCGAAAATCACGGGTTCCAAATCCCTTATATATATATATATATATAAACTTTAATTTATGATATATATAATGTATGTATTGTTATTATTCATTGAGTTATACTCACCCACTCTATGTTTTCCTTTTAAGTCCTCTCCAACATCACTATCAGACCATTCCTGTTGTAGTCGTAGAAGTCAATCGTCCATGGCCAGGAAATGGTAAAGGAAGAGAAGAATCCATTAAAAAGTGAATAGTTACTAGAAAGTTGGTCATGTCTCTTGTGTATAAAAAACCAGTTATGATATATAACAAAATATAATGATAGGCTTACGCGAATGAGTTAGGCTATGAGAATTTAGTAGTAACCTTAGATAGAACTTAAATAAGGTCCACACTGTAAATATAAGAGTTAATTACCGAAGCTGTCAAAATTAAACTGTACATTCACACAAATAGAAATGCCATTTTCTTATTTTTTAAAATGCCAGAATATTGAAAATTTTGTTTCAAAATGCCACCCCAGGATAACTTAGTTTCAAGAATTCCAAAACTATGAAACTATTACCAGAAATACCATCTTTGTTTAATATATAGCGTAAAATCTCGTCCCATCCTAAAAAATCTTATCTGCCTCTTTCTCTATACACTCCTCTCCTCTTTCGTTCTCCTTCTTCAACTATGTCGCCATCCTTGCTTTTCTCTCTCTTCTTTATCTTTCTCCTCTGCCATTGTTGTCACGAGGTCTTCACCGTTGTCGAACAAAACTAAGATCTCCATTGTGGATTTGGAATGGTTGCAAGTGTGTTGTGGTTTGGCATAGAGATGCCAATGAAAATCTTTTTTTTGTTCGTCATCTTCATCTCTCCAACGCCACAGTAATTTCCAATAGAGAGAGAAAGTAAGAGAGACTAGCGGCAGAGAAAGAAACTTGAATGATGCAGGAGATGCAAACGATGGAGAATGATTGTTTGTTAGAGTTGCAACGAGAATGGAAAATGGGAACCAAGATAGATGCACTCTTCTTGTTGGCGAGCAAAGTAAAAGAGAGAGCGACAACAGCTAAGGTTTCCCAAACCTTAACTGCTGCAATCTGTTGTTGTTTTTTTAGAAAACTAAAATGCATTAAATTGCTTAAAAAATTACAAACATCTTGTGCACCTATATGCAGTGACGAAGCCAGGAAATGTTTTTTGCCCGGGGGCACATGTTTAATATATAACAAAGAAAATTAGGTGTACTTATAATCATTAAATAAAATATAAGTCCTAGAAAGTTCAAATGCAAATGAAAAGAAGAGTAAAAGTACTAAATTTTAGGTGGCAACAAATTCCTACGACTTTCATATTCTGAAAATGATCTAAAATGACTTCATTTTCAATTTTAAGAAATATCTCTTTCTCGACGTAACACACCATACAATCATTGACAAAATCATCTCCCATCTTGTTATGCAAATCCCTCTTGATAATTTTCATAGACGAGAAAGCTCTTTCAACACTAGCAGTTGCAACAAGCAAAACCAACGCCAACTCAATAAGCTGATACATCCAGTGAAAAGCTTTATGAAATTCCAACTCAACCATCTTCCTAGCAAGAGATCCAATACCGTCAAGGTTAGCAAAATTTTCATTTCATTTCATTTCAAGTATATAGGTTTTCAATTGCTCTTTAAGCTACATTTTATTAGAAAGACAGAAATCTTCTAGATATAACTCAACTAAACAGAGTAACCTTGAGTGACTAAACTTAAAGAACGAATTTCTAGGATCAAGGCATGATATGCACATTAATAACCCATTTCTTAACTCAATGAAACAACTGTTCATCTCTTCAGCTATACGATCAATAACCTGACATTATAAAAAATATTAATTCTATTATTAGAATAAAAAAGCAAACTTCAAATGATAAGGGTGAAAAGTTAATACCTCACAAAAGATTTTGCAAGAAAGTGCTGGTAGTATGTGGGAGCATGCTTGGATCGAAGACGACTAATAATACTATCTTCCATATTCGGAATCAAAATTCCATTTGTAGAACAAAAGGTGTGAACTTCTTCTAGTAAATGCTCCCATCCATTATCCCTTAATTCTTGCAACCTACTTTTTGTTGTGTCAATTAAACTAGCAGAAGCCATAATATGCTGATCTTTTTGTTGAAGAAAATATGACAATTCCTATGTCAATCCCAATATAACATTCATCAAATGAGCAATGAATACAAATTTATAGCTTCCATTTTATCAACCAAGCCCATAATAGTGCCATGTTGTTTCTTGTCAAAACCATCATCATATATATCTTTAAGAACTTATATGAAAGAAAAGAAACCTCACTGGAGATGCTGGCAGTCGCCGGAGGTGCTAACGGGCGGGGGCAACTGCGACGACAATGGCAAGCGGCGAGCAGGGCTGGGACTAGTCGCTGGTGGATTGTCTTCTATAATATCCCACCGGTTCCAATTGGATCCCTATAGTTTTCCATTTCATTATGGGTTGTTTTGAGATGTTTGGAGATGTTGTGTTGATCATTTTTTCAAGTTTGGGCGTTTGGTTGGTCCCGGGAATGATAGGAATTATGGTTTCAAGTTGGAATTCCTCAAACGTGAAGATTTGTGCACGTAGAACAAGTTGGAGGCGTACTACATGAGTTATAGGGCTTTTATGCGCGTTGATCATCACCTGGGTTTGAACCGTAAGCAGGGGAAGCTATCTACGCACATTGTGTGTTGTGTTACACACATAGAATATCTACGCACATGGGTACTACGCATGTAGATGTGCCTTTTCTGGGCAATTTTGAGTGAAACGCAAGGTTTCTATGTTGCGGGTCTATAAATACCCCCCTATCTGACCTTCCTTCGGCCATAACTCTCCTCAACTACCAAAATCACTCTCAAATTGATTTCTCTCCATCTCACATTGCTTCTTATTGCTTCCACTTTGATTCTTGAGGTAAGAAATGCTCATTAATCTTCTTTTTTCTTCATTTTGCTTCACATTTGTACATTTAAGGTTTGTGGCCGAATTTGATGATTGGTTTAGATTTGTTCTTTTCTACTAGAATGGGATTGATTTTTGTTCAATTATGGATGCTTGAGGTCAGAATTATAGAATTTAAGCTTTGGTTTTAGAGGTTTTGGTGTTTGGATGAAATGGGTCCATTTGGAGATAGGGTTTCGAATTTTGATGATTTTCTTGCTAGATTTGGACTTGTTTCTGATATATCTGGATGGATTGGAGTTAAAAATACTTGAATCATGCTTAGATTTTGTAGATTTGATGAGTTGTGTAAATGGGTTAAGGTTTGGACTGATTTTCAAAGATTTTTTGATAAACTTGAGTTGTTTTTGGTAAGCCAATTGTAGATTCATGTTCCTGAGGTTGAGATTTACCAATATGGGTGTTTGGATTTGATTTTTATCTGTTGAATCGGAA
This sequence comes from Flueggea neowawraea, assembly GCA_948243855.1. Classification (NCBI taxonomy): domain Eukaryota; kingdom Viridiplantae; phylum Streptophyta; class Magnoliopsida; order Malpighiales; family Phyllanthaceae; genus Flueggea; species Flueggea neowawraea. The sequence goes on from CAODLS011050679.1 coordinate 9,276, forward strand.
GTTGGACTATTTGTGTAATTTTTCATTGAGGACCAAATATGATATTTGGCATTAGAAACAATGATTTTGCATTTATTAGAGAATTGATTTGAATATTTTTAAGATATCTAAGGATTAAATGGTGATTTTGGAGTGTTAGCAATAAATTTGGAATTTGGAATATTTAGGGGACTAATTGGTAATTTTTCAAATTCCAAGGACTAAAGTGTAATTTTATACCAAGGTGTAATTTTTGATTTGTTATATTAGACTGTGGTTAGAAATGGATTTTTGGGCATTGTTTGAGCGTCTGAATCTGCATATGCATGTGTATGCATTTTGGTACAGCCACAATATCAGTATTTCATTTTTTTCTGATATACTTTTTTTCCGATATCTTTGTTTTAGTTTTGTGTTTTTGCCAGCACGATCAGCCATCGACTAATGGCATTTGATTGGATTGTTAAATTGGACATCCAGGTAAGTGGATCGCAGCTTCAGACACATAGGCAAGTATTTAGAATATACATATATATATGTTGATACATAATAGCATTCCAAACAAATAATTTTGAAAACATTCGCAAACAAATCAGACAGCATGCACCCAGGTATCGTAGTACTAGTATCATAAACAAAGTCAGAGTATACGTACTATAGGACCAAAAACAAAGTTGTGCGTATAGCATCAATAACCAAGATGATGTGGTCTGTGCCAACATCTAATAAAAAACATATGTCTGGACAGACATATGGTTACCACATTACCCCAATAACTTAGCAAAATTATCACCCTAGCCTACATCCTTACATTCCAACAATTATAATCAAAGGTAATATAATTAAAACTAACATGAAAACATTGATATCAATTAAAAATAACTTACAATCCAAATACAAGAAAGGAAAAGATTGAGAAAACAAAACCCAATAAGCTTTGATGAAGAATTCCCACTAAGGAAGCTTGGGTTGATTGATTTCCTCTCCCCTCTCCTTGAAAATACCTAAATTGTTTATGAAATGGAAGGATGATCTAAATGTAATATCCCCTATTGTTATAGCCGGACAACTGTTGTCACGACCCATTCCCGGGACCATGACCGGCGAATGAGGCAGATCATCTATGAAAGCCCTGCCCATCCCGCACAAGCCTTCCAGACATTTAGAACTACTACCCATCATTTAATTTCCAAAGCATTTGTTGAAAAAATATTTTATAGATTAAAACAGTTTATATATAACTCAATATATAAAAATATAAATCAAACGTCTACAAACCATATACTCTGGTAAAAACCAAATACAATAAATATATCAGAGTATACATACAACCCAACACCCCACAGTAATATGGTAAGGAGCTCTACAAAATAACAGAAGCCCGAACAATAGGCATGACTAACCAAAATGCCTCCTCACGGGTCTCTAAGATGTGGAATGAATGCCGAAGCCAAAATCTGTGCACTTGGAATATAGAATCATCCATAACAGAAAATAAAATAGGGGTGAATCACAGTGAGGAATAACACTCTAGAACGCCTCATACGTGCCTCACAAAGTCTGTTTTGAAAACAGTTCGCAAATACCACAAGCAGTATTCATAGTATATATAAATATACACGCTATACAATAACAGCCTTTCAAAAATCCATTTTGAAACCATTTGCAATCACAGCAAACAACATGCATGAAGGCGTATTAAAATCATTTAAGATTTTAAATCATTTATTTCCATGTCAAAATATATACAGGCGATAAGGGACTAAACATGCGTGATATGAACTCTGCCAACTATCACGAAATATATGGATCAACCATATCGATGGGGACTCGCCTCCACCATAACAAATCATGTGTCTGATCGGGGCGACATGGCTACCGACAACCCTAGTAGTTGGGTTTTATTTGACATTAGTATACCAAAGGCTACATACCTAGTAGCACAGGTGTCCCCCTATCGAAACCAAAACGTATTACCATATAGTACAAAATCATATCATGCAATCCAGCACTTTAAATCATAGCATCGATATATAATGCATATATACCATTTCAAATCCAAATCCGATTATTTCACAAATAACCATTTTTATCTCAACTAATCCCTTAGATTAGTCATTTTTGGATACATATATCCAACACATCAAAAATAATTAAATAGAGTTCGAAACACAGCCAATGTGTTTGAAGCTGCTACTCACTCACCTGGCAATCCAAGCCAAAGCACTAGTCAAGTCCTACTTGTCGGTGGCTGATCTCACTGGCAAGGAGAAGAAGTTGTACATATAACACATCACAATATATCACAATGTGGTACTGTGGCAAATACCCAAATGCATGATATGAAATGAAAATGCAAACTCTCAAGTTGCCTAAACAAACGAAAGTAAATCCATCACTTCCAAGCCAAAGACCATGCTCTATTTGATCCCCAATGGAACCAAGCATACTCATTAATTCAAATCAATCTATTGAACATGGATTCGTCCTCCAAATCCACAAACAAAGTCAAAATCTTTCTAGATCTTAACTATGAATCTCGAACTTCCAAGACCCATGTTGAACGAATAGTCAAATCTCTTAACCCAACTCAAATATGTGAAGTTCTAACTCATATCTATCAAGATACATCAGAAACAACACCATATTTGACAAGAAATTCAGCAAAACCTGTAACCCTAGTTGTAGAGAAACCCATTTGGTTTAAATACGAAATCCCACGAAAATGATGCTTGATCTTCAAGCTACTGGTCTCAAACAACCATAATCTAACTCTCATTAACTCGTATTCCATCAGAAATGGAAAGATCTGAACCAAAACCCAAGTTTCGTCGAAACCCTAGAATGCCCAAAATGCAACGTAAATCAATGAAAAGAAGAGATTAATGGAATATTCTTACCTCTAGATTTTTTGTAGAAGCAAGGAGAAACAAAGAAGATCACAGAGAAGAAAATGAGAAAGTGCTATGATGGTTTAGACCTATTATGACCAAAGGAATGGTAAGTAGAGGTATTTATAGACCACGGACTGACAAGTTGCGCTTCACGCACAGTCGTAAATTGATATAATTTTAATCAACAATCATTGCGGCTATGTGTTTGTATCTAATAACTATTCTCTAACTAATTCCTTAAGTATTTGTCATTATATCTTAAATTATAAGTATACATAACAAATTCTATACGGAAATGCTTATGCAATGTATGTACCGATAAATGTATGTTATGCATGGTTATTTAGGATTGGGGTGTCACAACATCTTTGGGAGATATTTTGTTGTGTTTTGTGGCTTGGACAAGGGGTATAAAAATCCTCTTTTTCATATATTTTAGACACCTTTAGTGTCACGACCCGTTTCTGGACTATGACCGGCGTACGAGTCGAACCGTCTGTGGAAGCCCGACCCATCTCGTACAAGCCTCATAGAATCAAAAACTTTACCCTTTCATTTATTCATAAAACATTTTCGGTAAAACATTAGAGGAAAATCATATCCATTTATATGGAAATAAAATAAATAATATATAAAACATTAACAAGTCAAATAAGTCGTAGATCAGTGTACAAAACAAAACGTAGACCCCATAACCCAACAACATGTCGAATGTGGAGTTCTAATACAAATAGAGTAGCCTGACCAAAAGGCGCTACTAAACAAAAAGTCAATGTCTCACTGGGCGTAGATGTAAAATGTTGCCGAGTCCAGTCAATTTGTAACAGATTGAGGACAACACTCCAGATCGCATCATATGTGCCCCACAAAGATTTGTTTGAAAACCATTTGAAAACTAGCACATGTGGTATACGACAGGTATATATACATACACATTATATACATAGTACGATTACCAAGAAAATATTTTGAAATCATTTGCACCCAAAAGCAAACACATACACGTTGGTAAAATACTACCAATAGCATTAGGTTTTTCTAAAAACATAATATACTTATCATGGGACCATAGAAAATCATGGTGTGGTCTATGTCACTCTTCCACCGTATAATGATAGTGGAATCTGCCACTGCTCCATAATCCAATCATGTACCAGGCCAGGGTAACATGTCTACCGTCTACCTCGATAGTTAGGTCACAACATCCATTGGTATACCAAAGGCTACGTAGCCCGTAGCGAAGGTGTCCCACAATCAAAAACATAATCAAAGCCATTCATATCTCATCGTCAAAACATGTGAAAACATATATACCAATATATATATATATATAACTTTCTTCAAAAACAAAATCATGAATACTTATTAACATAATCCATTTTCATATATTTAACCAATCCTTAGATTAGTCAAGTTCATTAAGTGATAACACATAAAAAACATATATAGTTTTGAGACACAACCTATGTGTCTGAAGCTGTCATCCAGTCACCTAGATGTCCCAAGCTCTAGGAATCCAATCAAAGACCGCTGGTGGCTGGCTACTGGTGCGGACCAGCACAAGATGCTATAAGAAATACAACATAATAATTATTAAATATGGTATTGTGGCCTTATTGAATGCATGAGTGCAATGCAATGCATATGTCGAACTCCTAACCAAGCTAATTATAACTAACCAAACACTCCCAGTGCTCTAAACATCCTTAAAAACATTAATCTAACATCCTCTGTCCCAAAACAGATCATGATCATTGAGAATCTACATTCTCAATCTCGGATCAATTAAACCTCAAAATACAAGTCATCAAATCCATTCAAATCAACCATGATTATGGTATCTCTAACCCATATTCATCAATATATAACAGAACCCAACTCCAAATAACTGAGAAATCTATGAAAATTCAAACCCTAGCTCAGGTTATACCCATATCACAATTTCCAAGACTCCTAAAACTAAAGCTAAAATCTATTGATTCCAACCTCAATCAGTGATAACTTAACACCAAACAACTCCCAAACCCTCAGAAACATAGAAATTAGAACCATCCAAAAATCTTAGCTAAAACCCTAAACATTTGATTCATGATCAAAATCAAGAAAAAGAAAGGATCAATGAGTAATTCTTACCTTAAAGATCCAATAGGAATCAAAGAAAAGCAAGAGAAGCAAAGGAAGTGGAAAGAGATGATTCAGAGTGTGTTTTTCGAGGTGAAGAGTGAGTTCTGATGGAAAAAGAACAGCTGGAGGTATTTATAGCCTCACATCACCGACATGCCACGTTGAACCTACAACATTCTAGAAGGCATGCATCTACGTGCGCAATACTCCTTCTACCCGTGCAGTTCGGCATCTACGTGGGTTGTACCATCCTCAACGCACGCAGACATGCTGAGTTGATTATTTTTGATCCTCCATACCAAGATCTACTCATGTTTTACTATGTGCAACATACACAGTTCTTCCCTCGCACTCACTGTGCACGTTCCAGAAACGTTCAGCGCACACTGAACCTCTCCAACGCACGCAAACATACTGAGGCACATCCACGACCTATATCAAACGCTGATCAACGTACGCAGAACTCATCATCTACGACGTAGATGACCTCTTGAATCTCCAACACGCGCAAAACGCACGTTGGACGTTTCCAGCCAAAACTAACCTCAAAAATCAAGATTCATCACATCCCTAACATCCCAAAACTAGACAAAATGCTACAGTAGTCTAACTGTAACAGTAGAGGATATTACACAAGTGTATCCAAATGTCTCAAAATTTTAGTTTTTATATATTTTTTTCATAGTCTCCAAATGTATCCTAATGTATTCTTAAGTCTCAATTTCAATTTTGACAAAACTAAGAGTATTTATATAATTTTAAGAAAAATAAAAAATAGGTAGCAGCTAGGGTTTTGGAACCCTAGCCGCCGCCACCAGTAGCACCGCATCCTCAAAGACGAAGGACGACGTGGAGACCGGTGAAGAGAGATGACAATGAGGAGATCAATGAAGATCAGAGCAGCGACGAAAATCAGTGAAGAGAAAGGATGACGGAGGAGAGAGAATGGGAGAAACTGTAGAGATCGACAGAGAGAACAGAGAAGACGAGGAGTGATGACGGCGATGAGAGTGAGAGTTATCGACGAAGAAGAGAACAAAAGCGAAGAAGACGAAGGAAAGAAAGGGATAAAGCTATGCAAAGAAAGAGAGGGAAGCGAGGAAGGTGAGGCGGCGATAAGGATTAGGATTAGGGCTAGGGGCGTGTTTGGCTGATGAGAGGGAGAGACTAATAGAGAGATAGGAGGAGAGAGAAATGATGAGAGAGAAAAAAGTGATGAAATGAGACGAGAAATTTACTTTTATTTGACTGAATGTAACATTTTTCAACTAAAGAATAAAAAAATGATAGTTGGGAAACTAAACTTTAAAAATTTGGCATTTTAGTGATTATGAAATCTTGTCTTCTTTAAGTCAAAAGCTAAATGCTAATTTAGACATCTAACATAATTAACTCGACAATTAGGGCAAGCATTAAGGCCCAGGCCTAAGTTTTTAAAGGTCTGGGCTGAGGGTTTGGCCCTATAGTCCAATATAGTCTGGAGTTAATAAATTTTTAAATTTTTAAAGATTTTTTGGTTTTATTTATAAAATTAGTAATAATTTTGTAAAATTATATTATTAAATATCATTAAACATGACTAAACATACTATAATTGATAATTAATATATTTTACAATCTATTTGATATTAAAAATAATTTTAAAAAATAAAAAATAAATCATTTTGGCTTGCTGGCTTTACTTTGGATGGGTGGGCCTGACCAGTGCCCGGCCTACGCCCAGCCCTATTGACAACACATGTTAAGGTTTGTGAGAAGAGCTCGTGGGTTCAATCCTCCTATTAAACACATTTGCAGACAAGGTGAAAAGCCTTGATCATAAGGATGTCTAGAAATATTAGTCTTAAAGTATTTCTAATACTCTCTTCAAATTGATAATTTTATTTATTATAAAGAATTGACTATTAAAATTCAATCGTAACTCTCTTTTTATCTCACTCTTTATCTTTAAAAATAGAGTAGAGAGTGAGTTTCACTAGTAAGAAATAAATAGTCTAAATAATTTTATTTTGTATGTCATTAATGAAATTCATATACTTTATTCTCTCTTTCTTCACTCTCTTTTAAATATTCATTTATTTGCTCTAACCAACATTGATCTCTTCTAATTTTGTTTGTTAGTATATGATTTTAGATAGTTGAGTTAAAGAGTAGTATTAGAGTCAAACAAAATTTTCACTCTTTATACTTAAACATTATTAGTTATACACTATTATTAAATTAACTATAAAGAGTATAATTGGAAATGATATTAGACCATTAAAGCAAATGAGAATATTTGTAGTTTTAGAAAAACAAACTAATCCCAAGACTGATTACAAGCGTAGACGTTGGTTCCCTCCTACTTTATGAGGTCACTTATGAAGCAACTGTGACTATTAAATGTGAAAGTAGGTTACTGAGAAGAAGTCAAAAATTGAAGATTAAGGAGTATGAATCATAGTTTTAATTGTAATGGAAATAAAAAACAATGCTACTGTCGGTTGGCCAGGCGCATCCTTTTATACACGTGTCTTAAACCCATTTTACCGCATGATTTCGATCAAGTCATGAACGCATCATGATTAAATAGTCGGTTTCTCCATCAATGTAATGTAATGCAATGCAATGCAATGGACGTCCATTACTCCGGCCCCCAAAATTTACTCAATATATAGACACTTTGAAACTTCGTAGAAGCTTCTATGTTTTACGGACTTTCATATTTAAACTAGTTGCAAACCCGCAAAATTTGAGGGTTTTTTAATTTATATTAAATATAAAAAAATTTACATATTATTAAAAAATCATAAATAAAAATTTTAATTTTCATTAAACTATTTTTCTAAGTTATTAAACACTTTTTTGCTTGTTATATTTTAACTATGATCACATGTTTTTTCTTCGTTATTGCAAATAAATTTCTTTAACATTTTGTTACCCTTGAAAAAATAATATATATTTGACCATGATAGAAAATAGGACAATAGAAATATAATCTGACATATGAAAGTGGTTGTTTCTGACTTTTATTAATTGTCATGACAAAATAAATAGTCAATGGTATTGTCTCCGTTGAAATTTAAAAGTAATTTGATATCCAAGAGAGTCAGAGGAAGTCGATGAATGAAAATCTTATGCCCGATATTGCAGCTAGTAATTATTTCAGCTCATGTCACATGTTTTTCCAAGTGAGTGGCGACCTATCGAATACCATTAGACAATCCAACAGTCTAATCTATATTATGGAACAACATCACAGGTACCCTAGTTTTCAACGTTAGTCTGTAATTTGGTAACGTAAAAGAAATAATAGTGTTAAAAAATTCTAGAGTTTAAATATTTCTAACACTATCTAAATGTGCATCAATTTTGCAAATAAAATCATAATTTAGATAAATTATCTCTTCTAAACATTATATATGCAATGGAATAAAAACATATATTGCTTGTTGTCACGACCCATTCCCGGGGCCGCGACCGGCGTACGAAATGAACAGTCTATGGGAGCCCAGCCCATCTCGCACAAGCCTCAGAGTACAGAAATTCTACCCAAATATCATATTTAAAGAAATATGAATAACAAATAAAAATATAAACTTTGTTTATTAAAAACAAAACATACATAATATTAAGTGCGGAAATTATTTCAAATTAAAACATTTGAAATGTCAAAAAAAAA
>CAODLS011050721.1:0-30638 GCA_948243855.1 Flueggea neowawraea
CTAAATAGGAGGGAGAAAATTTGGTACAATAAACCTAAAAAGGAGGGAGAAAATTCGGCTCTCATCTCCTATTTTTTAGGAATCACATTCCTTGTGTGACAAGGAGAATTTCGGCACATGCATTTACTAATTAGGAGTCCATGATTAATTAGGAGTTTTATTCTTGTTTGACAAGAAAAATAAAATCCTAATTTGTATGTGACATAATTAATTAGGAAGTGTTTAGTCTAGTGGGACAAGAAAGGGAAACCCTAGTATGACTAAACAAGAATTCGACACACTCCTATTTAGAATAGGAAGAGGTTGAATTCTAGGAGGGCAAGGAAAGGGGATTTCAGCCTCAATAGTATACCTATTAGGTCTCATCATATACCTATAAATAGGGTTGCACTCCTTGCCATTCTTTCAACGCAAAGACGAATTAGTGTGTGCCACTTCCAAAGAGAGAAAATTATTTTGTGAGCTTTAGAATAGTGATTCTAAAAGAACTGCTAGTACACTCCACCAATCCAAGATAAGTTACTTCATGTGGATACATCTAGACACGTTCGCGCAAAGGCAACATGATTCCACAAGGGTGATTTGGGTTTTGGTGCTAAAAGCTACACCAACGTCTCATAAAACTGAACAATCGAGCCTTGGTGAAAGGTATATCTTCTAACCCTAATTATATATGTTGATGTGCATGGGTACTTGGGAAAATTCAAGGCATAATTTTTTTTTTATTTTTCCTGCATTGATTTATTATGAATGTCATAAACGTGCTGCGAATTCTAACACTGACTATTCTAGAAGCGTATTTATACTTTCTTGAATTTCCGAAGCCTATGTGACTCATTTTTTGCTTTTTGGAGTGTGAAATCAATTTTGATTTTCTTTTCTTTTCAATGCTTACTCGAGTGACAAAAGTTCTCTAGTAATTCTAACTTTGTTCTCCAGTGTTGATGTCCTACTCATGACTTACTCGAGTAAGAGCAATCTCTACTCAAGTACTCGATCCTTTGTGACTGTTGGGTGTTGATTTCCTTCCATATCTGACTTGCTAGTCTTTAATCTCATGGTTTCCAAAATACTCTTAGTCAAGTAACACGAATCCTTACTTAAGTAACTATGGTCTCTGAATACTTTGTTGAAATTCTGGAACACACTCACTTGAGTGACTATAAGCTATACTCGAGTAACATTCTCCTCAAGGTACTTTGTTGATTTTCTAAGGCACACTTACTCGAGTAACTGTCCACTCTACTCGAGTAACATCATCAATTAGTGGCTCACTAGATGTTGGACTTGCTCGATTCATGTTTGCTTCTACTAGAGTAACTTATGGACCATTGCATTTTGGGCACTCTGTTTGCTCGAGTAATTCTGATTCTTGCTCGAGTAATTTCACACTCACTCGAGTGAGATTGTGTTTTACTGGAGGAACACAAAGCTCCAACAATATTTTGGGCATGCCACTTACTTGAGTAATTTCAAGAGTTGCTCGAGTAACTCCCGTCTTCTTCCAAAAAAATTATCCTTTGGCATCCTTGCATAGTATTGTATTTGGTTAACCGATCTACCAACTTGTGTTCATCATAAAAACATAAATGGATCTAAATATGAACCACCATTGGTTTAAAAATCTCTCCCTTTTTGGTTATGACAATGCATTGGATAAATGTTAAGTCTTCGCCTAAGAGTATTCATAGCTTAAAATAAAACTAGTTGATAAATCAATTAATCAAGGTGTAGAATCCTTGTCACAAGTGTTAGTCCAATAATTTAACATAATGAAAACTCAACTTGTATCCCCCTTTCTGTCATAATAAAAAAGAAGAAACAAGGACATATAAAAAAAATAAAGGCCAAAAGGAACAACTAGGATAAAGAAACAATGAAACACACAAATAGAGGAACATCCATAGTAAGGAAACATCCAAATTAGATATCCAAGGTTCAAATAGAGATACACAACTAAGTTCAAATGAAGGAAAATACGCAACCAACAAATTACAAATACATAACAAAGTCAAATACTTAAGATGCAATAACCAAATAAAATACAAGTGATGCAAATAAGAATATTGGTCCATTGGTGAGAGGCATCAAAACATAGCAATCATGGCGCATGAGCGGAAGTGGCAGATGGTGAAGAACAACCAATCTTGTCCCAACTCTTGTGCACCAAATTAGAAGTTATCAAAAAACACCTTTTCCATTGTTCTCACTTTGGACCTTAGAGAGAAAACTTGTTCCTTGAGCTCTTGATCTCCCTTACACTCACCAAAACTTGGTCCGAACCATGAGCAACATAAGCTTGAGGAATCCTAACATTGGGATGCACAAAGCGATCAACATCCCTCCTCACATGTGCCTATAAATCCAACCTTGAGTAATGGAGTGAATCATCCTCATGTTTGCAAAATTGACATTTGTGAACTTCCAATTTTGAGGCACCATGATGTAGTCTTGGCCCGAAAGAGAAACATTGTTCAATCTAAGAATCTTGGTGATTAAAATTCCATAAGGTAACCCTTCCATCTTTTGGTGTGAATGGTAGCTCGAGTGATGAAGAAGCTTCCATTTGTGCTTCATCCACTTCATAATTAAGAAGGTAAAATTGATTTGAATTTCTTTCACTAACTACCACAAGATCTCCACATCAGTCTTGCTCACATAGTTTTGTGTATCCTTTATGGAAGCCACACTTCGATCAATGGCATAATGCATCATCCTCAAATTTTTGGCAAATCAATAGCTTCCATTCTAACATGTTCACCAACTTCAACCACAAAAACCTCTTAAAGTAAAGCCTTGCCTTTCTCCAAAGTATATTTCTTGGCTTGCTCAATTTCTTCCTCGGTGGCTTCACTATCACTTTCTTCATCACCCTGCTCAACATCATTGCCCTTTTTCTGTTGGTCTAACTCCACCCTCTAGAATGGAGAACCATTCGCATAGGCATCTTTTCGACACCATAACCAACTTCCCACAAACCCGAGCTCAAAACAATGCTGTTATCTACTGCTTTTTTCACTACTTCTAGGCTTGCATTAAATTCCCGAACTAAATCCTCATAAATCACATCAGCATATTTTAGCAATTCACTCAATCCATGCTGCCTAAACACATGTTCTAGATCAAAACGCATAATCCGTAGACTAGTATAATAAAAAACCATTGAAGGGATGAGGTGTTCTTTCCTAAGTACCTTGTTGTAGACATCTTGTACCCTCAAAGAAATGAACCTTGGATTGAACAAAGAAGCATCATCATCAGGAATGGAATCGAATGAGGGTTGGGAAGATGAAGCAGCAACCTTCTTCTTTTTGGCCGCTGATTTGGTCTGTTAGAGGTGAGGTGGATGTGAAGAATCATTGTCTTGCTCATTTAAATGCCTCTGAGTAGTTTGTTTGGTCTGTTTCTTGTGTTGTTGAGATATTTGGTAGAAGACTAGGGTTCCAAAACAGGTTTGATGATATGGTGATTTTTGGGTGTTTTTAGAGTGATTCGATGATGGAAATGTTTGGAAATGATGAGAAATTGAGGAAGGTTGAATGAGGTTTGTGTGGGTTGGAAGATTTACTCATGTGGGTTTGGGAATTTTATGAGAAAAGAGATAGAGGTTGGACGGGTGAGAAATAGAAAGCATGAGAGAGAGAGAGGCAGAAAAAGGGTTAAAAACTGACCTGATGTTTGGTTACTTGAGCAAGTCCACATTTTATTCAAGTAAGAATTCTCTTTCACTCGTATAACTCCATAGATAGCTCGAGTAAGTTTTCACCCAGTGCCACATCTGATGCTAGTCTTTACTCGAGTAACTAACCTTGTTACTCAAGTAACTGACCTTGTTACTCGAGTAAGTCCATACTCAAAAACCCATAATTTTCACACCATCATTGTTCAGTCGAGTAGGGTGCAAATTTCTCGAGCCAGAATCTCCAGAAACCCAGAAATCACATCCTTTCCACACTCAATCATATACCATGATAAAATTTTGAGCCTCATATACAAATTGGATCATTTTACTGTGAGTGAATGCATATGAATGCAATAAAAAGTACACACAATATCATCAAACATCATCAAAGATTATTTACATCACATACCCAATCTAAGGCAAATATAATTAAAACTTTCTTCACATAAGTGTTTTGTAAAAATATTTGCTAATTGATTATTCGTTCTAACAAACTTCAAACATATATCACCTTTTTGCACATGTTCATATAGAAAATGATGTTTAATATCTATATGTAGAAAATGATGTTTAATATCTATATGCTTTGTTCTACTATGCAAAATAGGATTTTTGCTCAAGTTAATAGCACTAGCATTGTCACAAAAGATAGAAACATTATTAAGAAAAATACCATAATCAAGCAATTGGTTTTTCAATCCATAACACTTGGCCACAAGAGCTTCCAACAGCCACATATTCAGATTCGGCTGTGGAAGTCGCAACATTAGTTCGTTTCTTGCTAGCCCAAGATTTTAAGCATGAACATAGAAAATGACATGTACCATTAATACCCTTCTTATCTATTTTGCAACCTCCATAATCCGCATCACTATATGCAATCAAGTTAAAATCATGAGATGAAGGACACCATAAACTGTAACCAATAGATCCAATCAAATAACAAAATATTCTTTTACATGCCATCAAATGAGATTCTTTTGGGTTTGATTGAAAATGAGCACACAAGCAAGTAGCAAACATAATATCTGGTCTAGACGAAGTTAAATAAAGTAATAATCCGATCATACCTCTATAGATTTGCTGATCAACCGGCTTTCCATCCTTATCCTTATCAAGCTTTAAGGTGGATGACATCGTAGTTGGCATCTTGGTCGACTTCTTGCAAGTGCACATGAATCGATTGTAGTAATAAAAACCTAATGAGTATTCCTTAGGTGTAAAATCCACAGGGAACATGTCTAATTGTGATTGAATAAAAAGATAAAAGCAAATAAAAACATCAATTGGTTATTTTTAGGGTTTTGTAAATAAAAGCAAGCAAGAAATTAAAATCAAGAAACACAATAATAGGAAAATGTTACGGCTTACAAGATGAAACCAAGGATTTAGTTGCTAAATGAATGAAAATGGATTTTAAGAAATGCGTGTTAGTGTTCTCTCCTCGTGAATCACTTAAGGCCACTTTCTAGGCTACTCAAGTCCTACCTACGCTTCATAGGTGGGTCCTTTCGGCCTCACTAGCCAAACTAAGCCCATTAAGTTCATTGTGGAATTTCATCGAACACGTTAAAGGCACCATGTATTCCTACTCTAGCACTCAACAAGTTTTATGCTTGTAAACCTTACCCAAGCTTCATTTTTTAATTCATCATTTGGGCTTGTCAAAAACAACATTGTGGTAACTAAGCACAACATCATTCAATTAATAACAAGTCATAAAATCATCACCAACAATATATCAAGCAATAAAACCACAAATAACAATAGATATAGCAATAAAAACACAATACCCATAAAATTCATTCATTAAAGCAAAATCAATCCAATGTCTACATCTCTAATACCCTAACACAAAATCTAAGCTAACATAATTACAAAATAAAGCATAACACAAGAAATAGGAATCCTAAACATAATTTCTAAACAAAGAAAAAGAAGATAAAAGGAAACAATAAAGCTTCTCTCAATGGGTGATGAAAGCCCTCTTCAATCCTCTTTCTCTCTCCTATTCAATGCTTTGAATCTTCCTTGGAGAATGAGTAAGAGATAATAATTCTCTTATTTCTTAAATGTGAGTTTACAAGGATAAAAAAATGGGGTGGATGAGTGTATTTATACCCCTCTAGGTCCCCCACAAACCCTAGCAAAAATATCCCAAAAATGCCTATTGCATGTGGCTTGGTCTCCACCAGATTGTCCTCATTCATCACCAGCTTTTTCTCTCTTTGTCACACTCTACAGGTCACCACGGTCATGGCCTCTATGGCCATGACCATTGTTTGCTTCTGGAATTTAGGCTTGCCCATGGTTAAGGCCACGATCGTGGTTGTTTTGCTTAGGCGTTCCCATAGCCAAGGCCACGGTCGTGGTTACTTAGTTTGGTCGTGCCCACGATAATAAAGTTGAAGGGCCATGACCATGGCTTGCCTCTGTCTTGCCAATATTGTGTCAAATTTTTGGTAGTAGATGGCCATGGTCATGGCCCTGACCATGGCCTAGGGTGTGGCAACAGATCCTTTAAGATGATTTTTCTAACGTTTTCTTCCATTAAGCATACAATTTTAAAAACATCTTTTTCATTAATTTTCATCCACATTTTATGCATTCTCATTGACCCTACACAAAATGCGAAAATGGTATAAATTTGTGGTCAATTAAATACAATTAAGGCCAATATGCTATCTATTTATGCCTAAATTAATGTATAAATTTAGCA
Organism: Flueggea neowawraea; assembly: GCA_948243855.1. Classification (NCBI taxonomy): domain Eukaryota; kingdom Viridiplantae; phylum Streptophyta; class Magnoliopsida; order Malpighiales; family Phyllanthaceae; genus Flueggea; species Flueggea neowawraea. The sequence goes on from CAODLS011050721.1 coordinate 6,402, forward strand.
TACATCAAATTCCACATGCTTACATTTTTGCTTGTCCTTAAGGAAACCAAATCTAATCTTGGGGATATAATAGAATTTACATCAAAGAAGCAAGATAATTCTTATAGTATGCAAGTATATGAGTAAAATAATCAAGAGAAAGAAAGCAATGATATTCATTATTTACAAAAAATCAACCATGGTATGTCTAAATGGCGACTTCAAGAGTTTATCTATCAAATTCCCCAGTCCATTGGCATCTGTAAGGCTTAGCTCCCTTATTGGTAAGTTTTAAACACAATTTCCTTTCTTTTAGAGCAAACTTGGCCTCATTCATTCACTTTCCATTAACAAGTGCTCTGTTTCATACCTTTCTTCCATTGCTTTTCCTTTTTATCACTTGTCCCTTATTTTTGGGTTCTACAAAAAAGTCAACAAATTCAGAGTCCCTGTGTTTCCGCTTATTATTAATCCGAGGATACTTATCATTTCTCACTACAGAGTTGGTACCATATGCGCTTGTCCTTGTTTGCGTTCACCTTCAAAGAGAGAAGTTTTGCCTTTTTTTCACATTCAAACTAAGCACCTTTCATTCAATTAATAGCCAAGACTACTCCAAAATTTTCCCAAACACAATTCAAACATTTAAGCACATTTGCTTAAACTCAACTTAGCAACAAGTTTGTAATCCTCTTTTATGCCCCCACTAATAGACTAAAGAATTTGATAAGCAAACTCTCAACCTTGCAACCTAAAATGCCAAATCACAAACATCCTCAATTATTCATTTTAAAAGCATACTAATACACTACAAAATTCCTCCAACCAATTCAATTCAAGCTCTAATAATTTCAAATTTGGTGCATTCTAAAAAACAATAAGCACAATCAAGCAAAAATTTCAAGCTTTTTTAAGAAAAAACAACTCAAGCAAAGACAATATAAGCAATTAAGCATAGCGCAATCAATAACCCCCCCCCCCCCCACCCACACACTTATTTTGAACATTGTCCTCAATATTCAAGAATATAAATCCAGATCAGACTAAACAAGCATAAAGAACATAAGGACAAGTTCAATAATAAAAATAAAGTAAAAAGTAAAATTATAGAGTTTAGAAAGCTTCTCTAATTGTTGCTTGCTTACCATTGTTTTGCCTTGAGTGCATGAATCCATCAAAGGCATGAAACATTAAAGGTTAGGGGAACAAAGCACAAAATGTATTCATGCTAGAGTTGGCGAGACGTATGACATGTATGCATGTAAAAATAATCCGCTTCGACCATTTTTGGGAAAACATGCAAAAGGAAACATAATCATGGTTCTACACTAAATGTAAGCGAAATTAAAACCTATACTACATGTAAATACAAGATAGTCATAGTTTAAAGTCATTGCAAACAGAAGATAGTTTAACGTCATTTCGGACATATACAAAGGAACTATTTGGGAGACCAAATAATCCTAAATGTGGATCCCTTCAAAGGCCTCAGTCGCTTCATATAAATAGTGATTGGTTTATGATCATGTAAAATGATGTCTATAGAACCGAGTGAATGAACTTTAGAAATCATGAATGGACCACACATTGGAATCTTGAGGTTATAAAGAAAATGATTTTTGGGTGGAAAATAATAAACATGTTGTCCTTTAACAAACTCTCCCTTCAAACAATAATCATTCTCTTTCCCTTTCGGTTTCTCATTTTCGATCTTAACCCCTTCCTTAACTTCACTCTCATTTGCACTAGGTGTCTCATTGAGCTCTACTTGCTTTGGACACACTAGTTATTTCTCCTTAGGTTGTTCCTCACCTTGGGCTGCACTCAAAGGGTTCAATGGTGGAGATTAGATACCGTACAACATGTTTCTAAAGAATGTACCCTATTTTCATCATGATTAAGTAATTGTGTATGCACATTCTTAGAGACATGAAACTCCTGAATTTCCTTCCCCACTCTAAAAAGTATACTCCCCTTAGTCAAATCAATACAAACCCCACCGGTTCCCAAGAAAGGTCTCCCAAGTGTGATGGGGGTGTCACAAGCATGATCCATATCTAAAACATAAAAATAAGCAGGAAAAAAGAACTTACCTACTTTTACCAAGACATTCTCCACAATTCCAAGTGGTTGCTTGATATATCAATCCACAAATTGGAGTTTCACAGTTGTAGGTGCTAACTCTCCAATCCTGAGGTTTTGGTATATGGATGAGGGCATTAAGTTGAGCAGTGCACCCAAATCACACAAGGAGTCCATATTTGACAATTTACAAAAGGTGCAAGGAATTATAAAGCTGCCTAGATCCTTGAGCTTTGGAGGGTATTTGATCAAAAAAATTGCACTACACTCTTCGGTGAGTGCCACCATAGCATACTCCTCCAACCTCTTTTTGTTGGCCATTATTTCCTTTAAGAACTTATCATAATTTGGAATTTGGGAAATGACCTCCAAGAAGGGTATGTTTAATTCCAACTTCTTGAAAATCTCAAGGAACTTCATAAAATCCTTGGCTTGGGTGTGAGCCTTCAACCGTTGAGGGAATAGAATAGGAGGCACATATGGGTTAACTTCTTCTTGGTGAATAGTTTTTTTTTTTCCAATTTTTCACCCTTCTTCTCACAATTTGCCATTTCACCATCAAACACCTCCTTTGTACCCTTGTTAACTCGGGGCTTTTCCCACACTTGGATCCTCACGTACCTTCCCACTCCTTAATGATATAGCCATCACACTCTCTCTTGGATTTACTTGAGAGGTAATTGGTAGTTTCCCCTTTTCTCTATCCAACATTGCCTTAGCCAATGTCCAACTTGACTCTCAAGGTTTTGGATAGTGCTTTGTTGAGCTTGAATGGCTTGGTCCATCTTGACATCTTTAGCCTTCATCTTAGATATAAATTGCATAAACAAGTCTTCCAAAGGTGGCATTTTGCCTTGGCTCTCTTGTTGGCGTGATGGTTGGGGTTAGTTTTGTTGGAAAAATGGTGGTGGTCTAGGTTGGTATCCTAGGAATCCCATAGGTCTAGCTTGATTTGTGTTGTTGTTTGGGTCTTTCCATGAAACATTTGGATGGTTTCTCCATCCCGGATTGTAAGTGTTTGAGTATCGCTCATTCCTAGGTTGAGCATTTGGGAACCCCCCCTAAAAACAATTCACTTCCTCACATCCAACAGTCGCTCCTCGGGCCATCCCTTAAGACATCTCGTCATGTCCCAACACTCAACAAAAAGCACATTTCTCATTCACCAAGGCATTCCTTTAGAGAAAAAAAATCATCTTCCTAGACAATTCATCAACCATATAAGTTAACTCGAGGGAAGTGGAAGTGTTTACCTCATGAATGCCCACTCTTCTTCCCCTAAATGCTTTTTGTTGTGAATTTGTTGCCAACATCTCATATATGTCATACACCTCTTCGGCTGTTTTCTCTCCCAAATAGCCACCCGAAGCACTGTTCACCAATGTTTTCCCATGCATTGTCAGTCCATGATAGAGGAATTGAGCCAATAGTGTTAAGGAGAATTGATGGTGTGGGCATTGACTCAAGAGTAGCTTCCTCCTATGCCTCATGAAATGGCTCACCCTCTAATTGCGAGAAAGTGCAAATCTTGCTTCTCAACTCCACCATCTTTTGAGGAAAATAATACTTCATCATGAATTTCTCATAGATCTCCTCCTAATTGCCAAATGATCCTTCTGATAATTTGATCAACCAAATATTTTCTCTGTCCTTCAATGTGTAGGGAAAAGACTTCATTCTTAGCTTATTTTCGCTCAATCCATGAAAAAGGAAAGTTTGGATTATGGTGTAAATCTCCCTTAAGAATGTAAGTGGATCCTCCGATGACAAACCATTGTATGGCGGCATCATACTAAAATGAATACTCTTCAATTCATAATTTCTAGCTGCCAGACTCAATCTTATACATGAAGGGGATGCACCAATTACCGGCCTTTGTATCTCTCTCATATTCATCTGACTCTGTAATTGGTTCCCAACATCTCCTCTAAAGGTTGCTGAATTCTAGCATCCTCAATCTCATCTCGAGGTCTAAGTATACCCTCCATCTTTTTCCTTATTTGATTAGTTTGATTTGCCCTCAAAACCCTTTCTATCTCTGAAATTAAAGGGATAACCTGTTGATTTTTCAAGCTCCTAGTGCATCTCATAAGCATAAATTCCTACAAGCGCAAAAGAAACAAACAAGTAAGTAAACAAAAAAATATATAAAACGACCACAGCAAGAACGTCGTTCCCAGTCAATGACGCCAAAAACTTGATCGGCTTTTTGCAAGCGCACAAGACTCGATTGTAGTAATAAAAACCTAAAGAGTATTCCTTGGGTGTCGAATCCACAGTGAACGTGTCTAATTATGATCAAATAAAAAGATAAAAGCAAATAAAAAAATTAATTGGTTTTTTTTACGGTTTTGTAAATAAAAGCAAGTAAGAAATTAAAATCAATAAACTCAATAATAGGAAAAAGTTAGGCCTTACAAGATGAAACCAAGGATTTAGTTGCTAAATGAATGAAAATTGATTTTAAGAAATGCGTGTGAGTGTTCTTGTAACACCCATACTTATAGAACTCATATTCACATAATTTATAGCATATAAAAATACTTACATATATACAAACAAATTTACAAAAAGTTTTTCATTTTAACTATCAAAATAGTTGCAACAAGAAATTTACAGACAAACTAACAAAGCTCGTTAACATATAATGTACATCGTATAGTACAAGTCAAGTCTAGTAGACTTAATACAATGCATGATGAGCCATTAAGATCTCATCATCAAACCTTATGTGTAAACGTGATAAAGAGTGAGAGAGAGGGATCGCGGCATCCCGACCTTTGTCATGTTGCTATGTGTACAAGCCTGGAAATCAGCACAAAAGCTAACTTGCTGATACTTGGAAAAAATTTAGCGCTTTATATGAGTCTCAACTCAATGAGGAACCCAACATATACCAAACACTATGTGAAGGTACAATATATATACAAGCGCTCCAACAGATAAAAAATAATCCAAATACAATAAGTATGCAATGGTAGTCCACTTCATTCGGTAATGGCCCAATATGTCAAGTATTGCCCCGAGTTTCCAATATTACAGATCTCAAGGATCTTTCTAATACAAATAGAATTGACCCGTAGGTCTTATCAAATAAATCGCTGGCTAGCCCAATATAGTAGAATGGATTCTAGAGGTGCCTTATACGAGTTTTGAGCTATGTATAACACTTAGTTCCATCTATTTTCTCATATAACCTATATTTCCAATAGAATTGCACATACCTAAACACATTGGCCATACCATTCCTTTTAAGCCATATGGAATCAGATGCAAAACATATAATCAAATGTATCTCAACATCATTCCCAAATATCATTTCCAATAACTCCTATATTGTTTCCTGTATTTTATCATCAATACTTGAGTGAAAAATATCCAATACCAATATTTCCACATATCTCATGTCAGCTCATAGCAATGCCAATATATCATCCAATATATAATATAACACGTAAAGCACGTAATGGGCTCACTCACTACACAAATCAATTTGGAGTCCCTTAGCTCACCTATAGAGCCTCTCCACAACCTTTGTCAACTATTGCACATATTCACATATTTGCCTTTCAATACAGAATGTGTATGTACGGTTATATGGATGCAATGCTCAAATGATGCATGCTATGATGCTACACTTCTAATATCCATTTATGCATCTATCTAGTATGATTTAAAACATTATCATATGTTCTAAACTGTTGTTATAGTCGACCAATATGCAATAGCAACTTATGTAATGCAAGTCTAGCCTATTTATACATTCTGGTCAGTTTGCGTTTTCCTCTCCCGTCAACAACCAAAAGAACTCATTTTATTCTCAAATTTTAACCAAATATTAAAAACATATGAGGGACTAATTATACCAAAAATCAGACTCTGCATATGTCAAATGAGGTCTATGCACAATGTCCAACTTCTGTTTTTGCCATATCATACATGTTTGCACTTATTCATATCCACAATCGTTATACTCATACGTAGCATCTAAACATTTACAGATATATGATAGACACATAAATGAACAACTTTCACATTTTACACTTTGACTATATCCATCTTTAAATCCGTCAAAACAAGGTTACGATACAGACTAAAATCCAGACACAATCAGACTCATATTTCAGTTCATATGTATTTATGCTCAATTCGTGTTACAATTCACATCAGACCTCTAAATATGTGTTGTAATGCATATTAAATATGTATGAATGAAGAGAAACACTTAATTCACTCATATGATGGTGTAGACACAAAATCAACAGTTTTAGCTTTCCCATCGAATCTGCTAAGCAATTCTGTTCCTCTTATATTTTCTCTCCCTTTCTTCTCAAATATATGACCTGAGCATGAAACACATGAGTCCTACTTGCTTAACATCAAAATTTAGCAAGTTTATCATGAGCATGAGGTGGCGACGTGCTTAAGAGGTCCAATCAGAATATTTTACTTAAGCGTGAGATGGCGACGTGCTTATGTGGTCCAATAAGATGTTTCCACTTTTCTTCCTCTTATCACTCCTTTCCTTTGTTTTTGACACCTAACAAGGCCTAAATCTGCAGAATTCCAAAGGTAAGTAAATACCTAGATGTAATTATCAAATTACCGATTTACCCCGCTTCCCAAATTGTTTTCCCTTCGAATCCTGATTATCCTATCGATAAACCTTTTATAAAATATTCTCTAACCATATGGACAATATATATAACGTCAGATCAATGTATATTGTATCCAATGCATGCTCATGTATATGTAATTTTGGTCATGGTCGTGATAGTTCTCTCCTCATGAATCACACAAGGCCTTTTTCAAGGTCACTCAAGCAATACCTATGATTCCTAAATGGGTCCTTTTGGGATCACCTAGCCACACTAGGCCCATTAGTTTCATTGAGGAATATCATCAAATACCTTGACGGCACCAAGTATTCCTATTGTAGCACTTAACAAGTTTTATGCTTGTAAACCTAACCCAAACTAATTTTTTCAATTCATCATTTGGGCTTGTCAAAAACAACATTGTGGTAGCTAAGCACAACATAATTCAATTAATAACAAGTCATAAAATCATCACCAACAATATATCTAGCAATAAAAGCACAAATATCAATAGATATAATAATAAAAACACAATACCCTAACAAAAAATCTAAGCTAACACAAAATCTAAACATAATTTCTAATTACAAATAAAGCATAGAACAAGAAATAGCTACCAAGGTCTACATATCTAATACCCTAACACAAAATCTAAACTAACATAATTACAAAATAAAGAACAAAACAAGAAATAGTAATCCTAAGCATAATTTCTAAACAAATAAAAACAAGATAAAAGGAAAGAATAAAGCTTGTCTCAATGGGTGATGAAAATGCTCTTGAATCCTTTTTCTGTCTCCTCTTTAATGCTTTGAATCTTCCTTGGAGAATGGGTAAGAGAGAATAATTCTCTTCTTTTTTGAATGTAAGTCTCCAAGGATCCCAAAAAAATTGGGTGGATGAGGTGTATTTGTACCCCTCTTGGTCCCTTACAAACCTTAGCAAAAATCTCTAAAAAATGCCCCTTGCAAGTGCATTGGCCCCCACAAGTTTTTCCTCATTCGTCACCAGCTTTTTATCTCTCTTTGTCACACTCTGCAGGTCACCACGATCATGGCCTTCAGGGCCATAATTATGGTTCACTTTTAGAATTTAGGCGTGACCACAGTTAAGGCCATGAATTTGGTTGTTATGGTCAAACGTCCCCATGGCAAATGCCATGATCATGGTTAGTTAGTTTGGTCGTTCCCACGGTAATGAAGTTGAAAGGCCATGACTATGGCTTGCCTCTGTCTTGCCAATCTTGTGTCAACATTTGAGCAGTAGATGGCCATGGTCATAGCCTCGACCATGGCCTACGGTGTCGCGATGAACATTTCTCCTTTTAAGCTGATTTTTCTAGTGTTTTCTTCGATTCATCATGCAACTTTAAAAACATATTTTTCATGTCCTTTTCATCACTTTTCATCTATGTTTCATACATTCTCATTCACCCTACACAAAATACAAAAAATGGTATAAATTTGTGTATAATTAAATACAATTAGGGCCAATATGCTATCTATTTATGCTTGAATTAATGTGTAAATTTAGCATACATCAAATTCCCACAATTACTCGTTTTCTTGTCCCCAAGCAAACAAAGTCCAATCGCGGGAACATAATAGAATTTAAATCAAAGAGGTAAGATAATTCTTATAGTATGCAAGTATACGAGTAAAGTGATCAAGAGAATAAATCAATGCTATTCATTATTTACATAAATCAAAGTGGCAACTTCAAGAGTTTATCTTTCAAATTCCTTAGTCCATTGGCATCTGTAAGGCTTAGCTCTCCTATTGGTAAGTTTTAAAATGGCATAGTTCATTAACTTTCCATTAACAAGTGCTTTGTTTCATACTTTTCTTCCATTGATTTTCCTTTTTATCACTTTTCTCTTATTTTTGGGTACTACAAACAAGTCAACGAATTAAGAGTCCCTGTGTTTCCACTTATTATTGCTCTGAGGATACTTATCATTTCTCACTATAGAGTTGTGACACTATGCACTTGTCCTTGTTTAAGTTCACCCTAAAAGTGAGAAGTTTTACCTTTTTTTACATTCAAACTAAGCACCTTTCATTCAATTAATAGCCAAGACTACTCCAATTTTTTCTCAAATACAATTAGGGTCAAAATTCCATCTATTTATCCCTGAATTAATGTGTAAATTTAGCATGCATCACATCTCATTGCTCGCATCCATCTTGAACTTTTTCAATAAGTCTTTGGTGTACTTGGTTTGATGTATGAGAATGCCTTCTTCAAGTTGTTTGATTTGAATCTCAATGAAGAAGGTGAGTTCTCCCATCATGCTCATTTCGAATTCTCCATTCATAACATCACAAAACTCCTAAGATATAGAAGGGTTAGTAGCACCAAAAACTATATCATCAACATAAATTTGACAAACTAGCACATCATCACTATTTTTCTTAATAAAAAAGTATTATCCACGTGGCCCCCTTACATAGCCATTTTGGATGAGAAAAATACTTAATCTTTCATACCATGTCCTTAGTGCTTGTTTCAACCCACAGGGTTTGGCTGAGCTTGAACACATAATCAAGATGTTCATGGTATTCAAAGCCTGGTGGTTGCTTCACATACACCTCTTCTTGAATGTCCCCATTTAGAAAGGCACTCTTCATGTCCATTTGGTAGAGCTTGATCCTCTTATGGGCAATAAAGGCACCCAATAGTCAAACGACTTCCAACCTTGTAACCAGTGCAAAAGTCTCCTCATATTCAAGTCATTCTTCTTGATTGAATCCTTGAGCTACTAAGACTTATTTTTCACGGGTTTTTCATTCTCATCATACTTTATTTTGTGCACTCACTTGGTTCCAATTGTTGTTTTTCCTGTTGTTAAAGGAACCAATTCCCACATATTTTGTCTCTTGAGCTCATTGAGTTCTGCTTGCATAGCTTGGACTCAACATTCATCCTCAATTTCTTCCTTGTTATTCTTTGGATCCACAATTGCAATGTATGCATAGTTGCTTTGGTATTCTTTCAAAGCTCTCCTTGTTTTTACTCCATCTTCTATCTTCCCAATAACTAGCTCTTTTGGATGATCCTTCACATTTGTCCAATCCTTGGGAAGTGAAACTTGTTCTTCTTGAACTCTATTTCTTCCTTATTGTTGTAGATTTGTCCTTCGTTCACGTTCAACTCCTTTATTCCTTTTTGAATTGCTTGATCTTCATTCTTCAACTACCTTTCTCGGGGGTTGAGATAATATCATCAACTTTAATATGAATAGACTCTTCAACAACATTTGTTCTAGTATTATAAACTCTATAAGCTTTAATATTAGTAGAGTAACCCAAGAAAATTCCTACATCAGATTTTGCATCAAACTTACCTAGATTATCCTTGTCATTATTCAAAATAAAGACTTTGCAACTAAAAGGGTGAAAGTAAGAAATATTAGGTTTATTACATTTCCAAATCTCATAAGGTGTCTTCAATTGATTTCTCCTTAGATGTACCCTATTGATGATGTATCATGAAGTGTTCATCGCTTCGGCCCAAAATACGTGGGAAGATCATATTCACTCAATATGGTTCTACACATCTCCGCCAAAGTTCTATTCTTTTTTTCTACCACTCCATTTCATTGTGGTGTTCTTGGTGCCAAACATTTGTGCTCCATGCCACAATTGTCACACAAGACCTCAAATGGTTTTCATTCAAATTCTCCTCTTTGATCAGTTCTAATTGAAATGATGGATTTGTTCTTCCAATTTTGAATCAATCTACACTACTCAACAAACTCATTAAAAACATCAAGTTTATTGGCAAGAAATCTAACCCAAGTAAATCAAGAAAAATCATCAACAATCACAAGTGTAAGCAATTTACCACTCAAGCTAACATGCCTAGATGGACCCATCAAATCCATATGCACAAGTTCTAAGACTCTAGAAGTAGAGACTTCTTTCTTTGGTTTAAAAGAACTTCTAGTATGCTTTTCCTTAATGTATGGTTCACACAAATGCTCTTTTGTAAATCTCAGTTTTGAGAAACCTCTAACAATATCATTTTTTACAAGTATTGAAATCAAAGGCAATGATGCATGACCTAGTCTCCTATGCCACAATTATGCATTTTCATCCAAAGACATCAAACATTTTTCATTAAAAGAAGATGCACCATGCAAATTCATAATAAAGAGGTTTTTATGACTTAAAACAATGAAAGTAATTTTTCCATCTTTTGAAACAGTGCAAGGTCATGATTCAGAACGAACATCATAATCCATGTAACACAATTGAGAAACACTCAATAAATTGTGTTGTAGACCTTCAACCAAATAAACATTATCAGTGGTTGGTAAATGTTCCTTACCCACTTTACCAATACCAATGATCTTAGCTCTATTCTTATCACCAAACGTCACATGGCCTTGATTTTTGAAAGTGAGTTCCGCAAACAAACTTTTGTCTCAACTCATGTGTCTTGAACACCCACTACCAATGTAGCACATACTTGAAGGAACTCTACTCTTGGCTTGTACCTACAAAATAAATTTTGTTTCTTTTTAATGGTACCCAAGCTAATTTGGGCCCTTGTGTGTTAGTTACATGAACCAAGTTAGGAAGAATGGTTCCTTTGGGAATCCACATCTCAAACTAGTACAAGAATGGATACTATGACCAATTTTTAAACATCTAGCCCAAGTAGGCATACCAAGAGTAATATAAGAACTGCCATTACTAGAAAACTTGGTTATCAAAGATGACTCTCATTGATAAGGATCATAACCAACACCCTTTTTGGATAAAGAAAATATTTTCTATGGAAGCAATTTTTCAAACTTTTCTTGTCCACTAGTAAACTTCCACCATCTGAATAATGTTAGGCTTAATTTAAAAAATTGTTCGCCGCCACCGCTGGTCTCACTATGCTAGACTCTGTCCCCATCAAATTTGGCCTAGCATAGTCTGACATAGTCATTGGCTGAAATGCCAGATTTTCCTGAACAACCCTGTCAGGAGGCTGTTCTCTTTGAATTTGCTCATTACCTTCCATCGCGCCCCTTTCCATATCAATATGTTCTTGCCTCTGTCCTCTCAATCTCAGGATCTGCCTCGATTAATCCAGAAGAATTCCCTCTGGTCATATACTAACAAAATCCTGGTGAAAACAGACAAAGCAAACCAAAACGTAATCTCAAATAGACAAAATAAAAATACGAAAAGGCACAATGAGGTACTAAAACAAAACAATGCACCAAAAATAAATAAACAAAACAAAAGAAACAAAAATAACGAGCTAAAATAAAATAAAATAAAATAAAAATTAGCTAGATTAACAAAATGTTAGCTTTCCTAATATCCCAGTTCCCGACAACGACGCCAAAAACTTGGTGTTCTCGAAGGCTTAACCCTAAAGACTAAGGCAAGTGTACCTATTGTCTATAGCAAGTGGACCCTTGAGTACCGAGTGTCATATCCCACAGAGACTATGATTATTAGCTATTCACTCTTCCTCTATTATCTAGCCGATAAATTAAATGATTTTGAATATATAAAATAAATAAACTAAACACATGTAAACGATAGAATAAACGATGAGAAGATGGTACCTAGACGCTGAATCCCCCTATACCGAATTAAGCAACAAGGACTCGTTATTCAAACAATCATTCAGGCAATTGGACCATGGAAATTCATAAGGTATATTAACCTCTCTCTCGAGTTAGCTAATGCCTAACGACTTGGTTGATTAATGGGAATCTCTTCCTAATTAAAACCCCCATCGTTGCTTTAACACTCTACTCTATGAATTCCACTATTAGGTTTGACCCTAATCTGGAGGATTTATGTCGACCTATCTCTAGGTTTGCATGTAATTCCTCTCAATTATGAACGCTCTATCATACACAGAATCTCTCGATTGCACATGCACTAAATAATATTAGAATCGAAAGGCTAGCAACAATCAATTCAACAACACACATTATTTGGATAAAACATCCATGAATAATGATTCTTCTTAAGTTATCAAATATGTGATTTGGATAGTAAAACTTTGAAGTATAAAAGAATACTATCTAAATGTCCCTAGTCAATTATTGTCATGAGAGTGACAATAAACAAAGACTAGCATGTACTATGTGAGATGATCATGTTTTACTGGTCATATGATATAGGATATCAAACAGAGAACATAGAACATGTTAGAGAACAGTGTTTTGGATGGATCCGCTTATGAGAATACTACATGGTTGAAATGTCATAAGTATTTCTCATACAACGCATATACTTGAATCCCTTGACCTGAAATCACTATGGATTCTTGGGTGATTTCAAGTATACTTTGACATACGCCTAACGTTATTTGTAATGAGTAAAAAGTATTAGTATGATTGGGTATACCATGAATCATGCTAAGGAACATGAGTAAAGTGAAGGGATTTCCAGTCTCGACGAGAGAGAAGATATCACCGGCCACTTGATTAGTGAAACTGAGTAGTGTGTGGTCACGCCCAAACAAAGTGATAAGTGTTATCATTTGTTTGACTTAGTCAGGATCACTTATAGATCAAGGAAATGTTTTAGCATAAATAAGGGTGATTGGTTCCATGCTTTATGCTAATTCTGATATCGAGAGGTAAAGGGTTGTATAAGGTTGTAATTGGGTTATGTTGATTCGAATTGACATTCATTTCAATTTGGGTGATCATAATGTCTTGCTAGAGACCAATTATGATTTATGGGTTTTAAATTAATTTTGGACCCATTGCCAACACTGAATGAACCTACAGGATCCCACATAATAAAGATCTGGGTTAGGGCTAAGATTGTTTTATTGTCGGGCCATTCATTTATGTTGATGATTAAAACATAATTAAATGGGCCAAGATGAAATTCGGCACACTCATTAGGCTCAATTAAGAATTCATCCTTATGAAGTGTTAATTAAGAAGAGTGATTAATTAATAAGATTTAATTAACTACTTAAAAGAAAAGAAAAGGAAGAGAATATTTTGGCTAGGGTTTTTCCCTTGCTTGTCGAAACCTAATTGAGAAAAAGGAAGGAATTTGATTCTCTCACTGATTCTCCAAGTTCGGCTAGGGTTAGGGTTGAGTGACACTCCTATTTTTTTTCTCCTCTGCTTTCCTAGCCGAAATACCTAAATTGCAGGAGAGACAATTTGATTCTTGCACATGCTCCAAAATTTGGCTGCGGTTTTCCTTTTCCTACTCCAAATGAAACCCTAATAATAAATAGGAAGAGAATTTGATTCTCATTCCATTTTTGCTAGTCTAGGGTTCGACCACCAACCAAAAGAGAGAGAAAAAAATCTGTTTTGTTCTATCTCTTAAAAATTCTGAATTTCTCAAGAAAGAAAAATAGTTTCTTTTAGTGCTAGCACACATTAGCCTAACCAACGATCTTGTGTGTGTGAGAGATTAGAGGGGAGTCGTCCTTTGGTAGTCCCTAGGTCAATTGCAATTCGGCACAAGAGAAGGAGGAAAGAAAGGCAATTCGGCAACAACTTGTTTTGGAGGAAACCAATTCGGCGAGGCTGAAAGGTAAACATGTTCGGTCTCCTTTTATTAATTATGATTACATACAGTGTTCCTGGATGTTTCTTGTGTGATGTTGTTGTTTTCTGTTGCGCACATTAGATGTTTATTCGCATAAGAAACCCAACAGTGGTATCAGAGCCAGGTTTGTATGTTTAATCTAGTTGATAATAGGTTTGACCTTGATAAAATCTGGACTTGTATGTTTTAAATGGTTTAAAAACAAATCTGGAATTTTATTTTAGGGTTGAATCCAAGTTGTTTTGCTTAATGACTTGGTTATTTGATTGGCTTAATAAGAACTCGTAACTTTTTTAGGGTTTTAAGAGTTAAAGCCGAATATGTTTTGATCCTTATTTTGCCGAATGGTTTAATGTCATCAATTAGAAAATCGAATTGATTAATGATGTTATTCATAATTGGTTTAGGTTTTAGTATAAAACCGAATTGGAATTGGTGTTTATATTAATTGTCGAATTGCATTGTTACAATTAAAAATGTGTTTTAATTGTTTTTGATGTATTACAGAATCTGTTTTGGATTGGTAATGATCATTACCGAATTGATTTTGGTTGTTTTGATGTATGCCGAATATGATTTGGTTGAATATTTATTTGTTTATGCTTTAACCGATTAAATCATAACATGTAAATTGATTAAGAGAAAATGACTAGAAAAATTGATGGCACTCCTTGATCTAGTAGTGTGATTAGAGTTTTCGAAAAACAACTCATTCGATGAGTTGGTCAAAGAGTTTGACCTAATGGTTTAACACCTAAACCCTTCATAGGGTTAGTTCTTGAAACCCAAATACAAGATTTCTCGTAATGGCTATGGACATAATTAAAATCGAATTTTCCATGTGTTCTTGCTTGCGTATTGAGATTAGATCTTATTTTGGTGCTTGATTTTTTCGTGAATGGTTATGCATGGTGCATGTCATGGGCCTAGTTTTTATTATTGGGTTGTAAATTAAATACGACATGCGTGTCATTTATTTTTATGTAAAATTTATTTTTCATAGAATAAATTTAATTTTGTAAATAATAAAGACCTTGTAATCAAGACAAGAGGCGGAGCCCAAGAGGTGGAGAGCCGACCCAACTCGAAGGAAGACATTAGATGTAGCTTCTTAGAGTTAGGTTTTTGGCCCATGATATGTCACATTTAAATTTATGCACTTTATTTATATGTTTTGCATGAAAGAATGTATGGTAATCCGTTTATGCCATGTAAGCCGTGATAAATTGAATCACTTCAATAGTAAGTCGTAAAGTGTCTTCCTAGTTCGAAACTTTCCAAGGCATCGATCATCGAAGTGTGGACGAGACCAGAACAAAGTATTAGCAGTGTGGACTTCGCCACCTGATTGCTTAATAAACGCGTATATCTAGTCGGATATACGGTCACCCAAACCCTGGTGACTAGGGCCATAAACATACAATGGTATAACAAAGACTACATACTGTGCAGTAGGGTGTCCCCATATCAGTATGATACATACATAGTATTTCACATACAATCATGCAATATCTTTTCCTTTATTCCATCATTTACAAAATACTCTTGTATATATACCCATATATACTTTAGGTTTTCCATATCAAAATGTTGGTCAATAATAATCACATACCCATATTATTAATTAACCCAATATTTATTAGTCTATATTTCATGTCAAAGCCCAACATATCAAAAATAACATATACTCAATTTGAAAACACAATCTATGTGTCTGAAACTGTCATTTCACTCACCTGGTATCCAAAGCTATGGATCCAGTCAAACACCACTCGTGGGTGGCTGTTCCTACTGGCAGACACATGGAGCTGTACAAATACAACAGACATCAAGATATGATCCGATATTGTACTGTGGCGGTACTGGATGTATGCATGCAATGCAATGCAATGCAAATGCCTACTAACTCTCAATGGCGTCGAGAACCTATGCCAAAATATCCAAACTCTTATTTTGATCCATACTCGACCGAACAAACACCCACTTTGGCTGCAATCCGGCTCTCAAGAAAGGATCTAGCCTCCAATCCTACAAACAACCTCGAAATCATCAAGAATCCTAACCCTCAAATTCGGATTCCTTGACCAACTTGACACAAATCATCAAATCTTGACACCCAACATCATATATATGTATCTCTAACACCTATCCATCATAATACATCAGAAACAATCCCAAATCCGATGTAAAATCTATCAAGACCTGGAACCCTAGCTCAGATCAAACCCATTTCGTTCAAGCACGAAATCCCTAAAATCAAAGCTAGAATCCCTTGGTTTCAACCTTAATCTAGCCATATCTAACTTCCTTTACAATATGAAAGGAAGAACTAAACAAAACCCCAATATTCGTTCACAACCCTAAATGTAAAGGATGTTCTTACCTTCAAAATCACAATAGAAGTGCTGAGAAGTGATTGAAAGTGCAGAGGAGTAGTTAAGAGAGTAATTCCGGTGGTTGAGATGAGTTATGGCAGAAGAGAGAAGTGGGTAGGTGTATTTATAGACCCTCAGACTGCAATGTGGAATTTCATTTAATTCACTCATAAAAGGCCCATCTACGCGCATTGAACCCTTCTCTACGCACATTGACCAAGTACTACGTGCGTACACAAAGCTCTTGTGTGCGTAGACGGTAGATCTGATGACCTATCCCTCACAGATCTAGGATCAATGTGCGCACCACCTAGTGCTATGCACATAGATCACCATGCTCACCATGGTTTCAAGTCCAAATAACGTTCAACGTGCGCAGACGTCTCCAATGCACGCAGGCGTGCGCAGGCACGTTCATGGTCCGGGTCAGACATCCATCTATGTGCATAGAACTAGCTTCAATGCATGTATTTGAACATCTGGCCTCAATCTATGCCCGTAGAACAATCCTCAACGCATATAAATGACTCTCAACGTGCTTTGCACACACAAAAACCACCTCCAAACATTCTCGATCGAAGTTCAACACCTCAGGACCCCCGAATTTCCCTGATGTTCAGATAGAATACCATCAGATTTTGGTCAGAACAGACGAGATATTACATACTCCCCCCTCAAAAGAAATTTGTCCCCGAATTTCCAAGGACAAAGTTAGAGCTAACTGCACTAATACCAAATTTGGTATCGAAGTGCACTACTACTCTAGACATACGAACTTAGACCTCTAAAAGAAGATCAACTCAGTAATCCCTAAGCAAACACCAAGTCTAAAGACCCAGAAGTAATCCCAAATCTTAGGACTACATGTACACATCATCAAGTATCTAACTCACTCGATCCCAACTATGCAAAATGAACCAAGTATGCAGAACATAAATGCCAAAATGCATAAACGGAGATAGAGATAGTGATAGAAGACACCAACCTATAAATCTGCAGAGCCAAAAAGGTATGGATATCTACGCCGCATCTCATCCTCGGCCTCTTAAGTGGTATCCTCTACAGAATAGTGTCTCCAAATTACCTTCACCGAAATAATCTCCTTGTCTAGGAGTCTCTTGACCTGCCGGTCAACAATCCAGGCTGGAGTCTCATCATAAGATAAGTAGGGTCTAACCTCGACTGACTATGGTGCCAGAACATGCGATAGATCAGAGACATACTTCCGTAGAAATATATGGTCACCAACCACAACTCCAAATGTTTATGCTTTGGATCAGCATACTCTTCTGACGACAATGAGAAGTCTCAATCCTCTGCTGG
The DNA here is from genome assembly GCA_948243855.1 of Flueggea neowawraea. Classification (NCBI taxonomy): domain Eukaryota; kingdom Viridiplantae; phylum Streptophyta; class Magnoliopsida; order Malpighiales; family Phyllanthaceae; genus Flueggea; species Flueggea neowawraea. The sequence continues at coordinate 24,300 of CAODLS011050721.1, forward strand.
ATCAACCTGACTTTTTTAGTAGTCTTTAAGATAAGATCTAGCCCCAGTGGCTCCCTCTCATTGGCTTGGGCCCAACACAGTGGAGATCTACACTTCCAGCCATACAACGCCTCGTATGGTGTCATCCTGATACTCGAATGGTACGAGTTGTTGTATGTAAACTCCACTATAGGAAAATGAGAATCCCAAATCCCTACAAAATCCACATCACACTCTCTCAACATATCCTTTAAGGTCTAAATCGTGCGTTCGGACTAGCTATCAGTCTGCGGATGAAAAACGGTACTGAAATTCAATCGAGTACCTAACTCTTCTTGTAGTTTACGCCAAAACTGTGAAGTGAACTGAGGTTCTCTATCTGACACGATAGAAACTGGCACACCATACAAACATACAATCTTGTCTACATATAACTTTGCTTGGTGTGCCTTTCCATATGTCGTCTTAACAGGTAGAAAATGTGTTGACTTGGTCAATCGATCAACGATGACCCAAATGGAGTCGTATCCTGAAGATGTCCTCGTTAGCCCAACTACAAAATCCATTTTGATGCGATCCCATTTCCACTCTAGAAGTGGTAACTGCTGCATCAACCTAGAAGGACGTTGATGCTCGAACTTTACTTACTAACACGACAAGCATCAGCTGACAAACTTGCTGATGTCCTTCTTCATCCCCGGTCACCAATAGGACTCTTGAAGATCCCGATACATCTTAAAATACCCTGGTTGTATAAAATATGTGGAGTGTGAGCCATCGGTCATAATCTGCTCGTGCAACCCATCAGAAGATGGTAAGCACAATCTTAGTCCAAACCAAAGGACTCCAAAATTGTCCACACTGAACCCCGGTACACCAGATGATTTAACTTTATCGATCAGATTCTGCATTTTGGAATCCTCCTTCTAAGCTTATTGGATCCGACCTAGCAAAATAGGTCTCGCCTTGACATGGCCAAGCAAGGTCCCTGAATCATCAAATTGTAACTTAACTCCAAACTCCATCAGACACTGCCATTCAGACACTGCAGGACGTCTCTGAACAGGATATGAGCTAAGCTACCCACTAACTTCCTACTCAGCGCGTTGACAATGACATTAGCCTTGCCAGGATGATATGATATAGTGCAATCATAATCCTTTAGCAACTCTAGCCAACGTCTATGCCTTAGATTCAGGTCTCTCTGCCCAAAAATGTACTTTAGACTCTTATAATCTGTAAAGATCTCAAAAGTCTCCCCGTAGAAATAATGCATCCAGATCTTAAGTGTGAACACCACTGCCGCTAACTCCAAGTCTTGCATCGGGTTATTCTGTTCATATCTCTTAAGTTGTCTCGATGTGTATGCAATTACCTTACCATGTTGCATCAATACATAAGCTAGGCTAACTCTCGATGCATCACAATGCATCACCAACACTAGCGAACTCGTCAAACACTTCTTCAACTTCTGGAACCCATCCTCACACCTATCAAACCATACAAATTTTGCTCCCTTTTGGGTTAACCGTGTCATAGGAGCTGCAATCATCGAGAAGTCTTCGATAAACCTCCTATAATACCCGGCCAATCCTAGGAAACTTTGAATCTCCGTAGCGGTCTTAGGCCTCTCCCAATGGAGTACTGCCTCCACTTTCTTAGGGTCAACCATAATGCCCTCTCTCAACACTACGTGTCCTAAGAATGCCACTTGTTTGAGCCAAAACTCGCACTTCGAGAATTTAGCATACAACTGATGCTCTCTCAAAGTCTACAAGACAGACCTCAAGTGTTCCTCGTGCTCCTCCTTACTCCTCGAGTATATCAAAATGTCATCAATGAAGACAATCACAAACCGATCCAAATATGGTATGAACACTCTATTCATCATATCATGAATGTCACTGGTGTATTAGTCAAACCAAACGACATCACCAAGAATTTTTAGTGACCATATATAGTTTGAAACGTTGTCTTAGGAATGTCCTCACCTCTAATCCTCAATTGATGATATCCTGACCTCAAGTCGATCTTAGAAAAACATTGTGCACCTTGTAACTGGTTGAACAGATCATCTATCCTCGAAAGTGGATATCGGTTCTTCATCGTTACCTTATTTAACTGTCGATAATCGATACACATACGAAGACTTCCATCCTTCTTCTTTACAAACAAGACCGGCTCACCCAAGGTGACTTGTCCAGTAACTCTCTCAGCTGAGTCTCCAACTCCTTCAACTCAGTTGGTGCCATCCGATACAGTGGAATCGATATCGTATAGGTACCAAGCTGTACCTCTATGGAAAACTCAATCTTCCGATCAGGCGGAAGTCCTGGTAACTCCTCTGGAAATACGTTAAAAAGTCACGTACCACAGGTACGCCTCCAATTCTCAACTCCGATCCCTCGGACTCAGTTAGAACGAAAGCCAAATACCCCTCACATCCTCGGCGAATCATTTTTCTGCTCTGACCGCTGACACGTATCATCGCACCACACTGTCTCGCTCACCCTGGTAACAAAACTCAGTTAGACCAGGCGGTCGAAACATACTCTTTTGGCAAAGCAATCTAAAGTCGCATGCCAATCAGAGAGCCAATCCATGCCCAGAATGACATCAAACTCTCCCACATCTAGCAAGATAAGATCGGCCTTCAACTCATGCTCATCTATGGCAACCACACAACCTTGGACCCCAGATTCAATCAACATCTTGCTACTCAGAGGTGATGAAACCTCAACCAACTTATCCAATTAATGCAACACTAACCCAACCTGTTCAACAAACAGTGGGGTGATAAATGAATGTGATGCTACAATATCAAATAATACATATGCAGGAGTACCAGATATAGAAAGCGTACAAGTAACTGCAACATTGGAGGTCTGAGCCTCATAGCGGGTGAGATGGTATACTCGAGCCTGCCCCCCTGAAGCACTGCCCTAACCACCCTGATTCTTGCTCTCGGAGCCCTTACCTGCTCCTCTGCCTGCATCGGTACTCGTTGTCCCTGGGTCTCCTGTAATGGACTGTCCTACCCGAGCCTCAGCACCCCATTTCACTAGACATTCTGCCACTTTGGACCTGACTATTTACAATGAAAACAGTTACATGTAGCTCTATGACATAATCTAGTGTGCCTCTTCTTTCATATCACACAGGATGAGATCAAACTCCCAGAGCTTTGTCCCCCACTCTGCCCAGCTGGTTCTACCATGCTTGGCTCTGAGTGCTCTGAGATCTCTATCCTCTGAATGGATGTCGGCATCCCTGCTCTAAATGAGATCCCTGATCAAGACCCTACTGGCCTTTCGATACCCTCTCTGTCTTGGCCTTCTTGGGCTCCCTCAGATGTCTCTCATTTATATTCTCCATCGCTCTAGCAGCCTCTATTATCTGCCTCATAGTGGCCAACCCTAATCTCACTATCACTCTGCTAATAGTGGGTCGTAACCCATCCAAACAATTCCTAGCCAACACCTCATCTTCCTGACTCTAGGGAGGCACGTACCTACTCAAGTCCTTGAACTTGTCCTTATATTCTGTCGTCGACATACTAGGCCCCTGACAGAAATCAATGAACTCATTTTCCTTCTTATCCCGAATACTCCGACGAAAAATAGAAACAATGAGCTCCTCCTTAAATCTGGCTCAACTGAAACCCTCTCGAGCCTCGAGACTCCTCTACCATCTAACTGTTCGGCCACTCAAAAGAAATGCCCCCAATATAACCCTGTTGTCATCATCAGTGATACCTCGAGCCCCAAAATGATGCTCCACCTCTTGGAAGAAATCATACGGATCCTCTTCTGTCACACCAGAGAATGTAGGAGGCTGAAGCTTCATGAACCTATCAAGGATATCATCACCATTAGTCTGTAGTGCAACAGGTGCAACCACTAGAGCATCAATTGCAGCCTCCTCTGGTTGTGGAGGCTGAGTTGATGGCACTACAGGCGAAACTACAGTTGCGCCAACTGGCAGAACCAACTGATCTTCTGCTAGCTGATTCGTTACGGCCTATCCCGACTAAGCTCTATCTAAGCGCTCGAGAACTCTAGTCAAGCGCTCAAGCATGTCCATCTAAGCGGTAGTAAGCTACAGCAGCTGAAGCTACTGCTGAAGTACTGGCGTTGCGGCCTCTGGTGCACTATGTGAATTATGTGGATCCACATCAGACTGAGCAACGGGTTGGTTAGGCTCACGCCTAGGTCTACGTCGACCTCTACCTCTATCACAACCACGTTCCATATCTACAGATACAGACAAACATAACATATATGCAAATGTCAGCATGTTACATGATCGCCACAGTACTAGACAGATATCAGAAGGGTGTACAAAAGAAATTGGACTAACTCGATCAAAGATACCTAAGCTCCACACCGACCATACTATACCTAATATACGAATCTAGTCGCTTTGATACTACCTTTGGTATCAGAGTACATAACTATCGAGACTTACAAAACCTAGTCTCTGATACCACCTTTGTCACGACCCATAGTCGGGCTTGTGATCGGCGTACGAGGCGGAGCATCTGTGGGAGCCCGACCCATATAAATGAAATAAAATCATATCGTTTATATAAGTACCAATATATATATATATATATATACACATATACAATATATCAAAATATCAACAAAAAAGAAATCATCAAAGTAAACCCCAAAAGACAAAAGTGAAGCCTAGTATCCCAACAGTAACCTGATGTGGAGCTCTAACGACATAGCATAGTAGAGTCCAGACGAGGGCACTCACTATAGTGAAGAAGTGCCTCACTAGGTCGAGGTACGGGTCAGATGCTTTGTGTCCCAAAAATATCACATGCGAGCAAAGGTTAACAAGGACAACAGAAGAAAAAGGGGTAAGATTCCCTAGTGAGGGAACGACACTCCAGATTGCCTCATTTGTGCCTCACAAGACTGGTTTAAAACCTCCTCGAGGATGTTTACTTGAAACAACCCAGGGGTTTTGTCAATCCTAAGAATCCTAATAAGGTTTGCAAGCTTCAAAGATCCATCTATTGATTGAAGCAAGCATCTCGAAGTTGGAATCTTTATTTTGATGAGGCAGTCAAAGAGTTTGATTTTCTCAAAAACGAAGATGAGCCTTGTGTGTACAAGAAGAATAGTGGGAGCATTGTAGTGTTTCTGATATTATATGTCGATGACACCCTGCTCATTGGAAACGACACCCTAACATTGTTAAATGTTAATCAATGGTTAGGGAAGTGTTTCTCTATGAAAGATATAGGTGAAGCCGAAACTATACTGTGTATAAGGATCTATAGAGATAGATCACAACGGCTTTTGGGACTAAGTCAAGAGAAGTACATAGATAAAGTACTGAAGCATTTTAGTATGGTTGACTCCAAGAAAGGTTATATACCTTTGTCACAAGGGGTTGTTCTAAGTAAGAAGGATAGTCCTTCCACAAGAGAACAAAGAGAATACATGATTAAAGTTCCATATGCTTCGGCTACATGATCTATAATGTATTCCATGATATGTACTAGGCTAGATGTCGCACATGCACTAAGCATGACAAGCATGTTCCAACAAGATCCAGGTGAAAAAACAATGGACTATTGTCAAATGGATCCTTAAGTACTTACAAATGACTAAAGGATTCTTCTTAGTGTACTGCAAAGAGGAAGAGCTCATCATAAATAGTTACACTGATGTTGTCTTCCAAACTGATGCTGAGGACTCAAAATTGCAATCTGGTTATGTGTTTTCTCTGAATGGAGGTGTTCTAAGCTGGAAGAGCTCTAAGCAAGACACCGTCGCCGATTCTACTACAGAGTCTCAATATATTGCAGTTTCAGAAGCTGCAAAGGAGGCTATTTGGATTAGAAAGTTCATTACTGGATTAGGAGTTATCCCAAGCATCCTAGATCCAATTGAACTCCATTGTGATAACAACGAGGCCATCACACAGGCTAAAGGGCCCTGATCACACCAAAAATCCAAACATATACTTAGGAGGTACCATCTCATTCGAGAAATCGTCGAGAGAGGATATGTGAAGATATGCAAGATTCCTAGAGAAAACAATGTAGCAGATCCACTAACCAAGCAGTTAGCTAGGCCAAGGCATGAAGGTCATGTTAGATCCTTTGGTATTATGATTATGCCTGATTGAGACTAGTGCTAGTAGGAGATTGTTAGTGTAAGCACTAGCCCCAATACATTGTATCCAGATTATATTTTATATATAAATATTATGAGGCATTGTTTTATCTCATTATTATTCCTGTGCATGTTTAATTTGATAAAACATCCATAAATAGTGATTCTGCTTAAGTTATCAAATATATGATTTGGATAGTAAAACATTGAAGCATAAAAGAAT
>CAODLS011050731.1:0-12818 GCA_948243855.1 Flueggea neowawraea
CCCACAAATGCAAAATGTTTGACATCCTTTTTTCTCCCAAATTATTCAAAATAATCCTCCAAATGATGTTGATTCCTGAACCAATATTTCAAATGCAACAAAAACGGGTTTATTATTAAATTCTCAAATTCCCCCATTTTCGTCTCAACCAAGGGATGAAGATGTTTTCTCATCCAAACAACCCAATGAAAAAAAAAAAAGGAAAAACATCATTCGTGGAGTATGAACAAGGAAAAATTACTTGTGAGTGTGTGGTTGAAAATTTCAACTGATAGTGTCGTTGGTAATGATCAAAGTGATCGAGCAGTTTGGAAAAGGGTCGCTGAGTATTTCAATGAAAATAAGCGAGGTGGTCCAACAAGACAACATTCTACTTTGAAGAACCATTGGTTTTGGATGATGCTTATGGTTAATTAATTCAACTAAGTATACAACAAAATATTAAGTGAACATCGTAGTGGGTGTGGAGTGATGAGCAAGTGTTAGAATGTGCTTGTGAGATTTATTATCAAAATTGTGAAAAACAATTCACCCACAAGCATGTGTAGCTGATGGTAAGGAACAAGCCCAAGTGGAAAGCAAACTACTCTCTCCCTAGGTCATTCAAAAGAGCAAAAAATACTGAAAGTGGTGCCTATACCAATTCTTCAAATGCAGATACACTAGTGAATGTAGAGATTCAAATGAAAATGAAGAACGTCCAATTGGTCAGAAGGCTGTAAAAAAGGCTCTCACAGAAAGGGAAAAGCAAAGGTCACTGAACAATGGGGGCATGAAGAGTGGTAAGATGCACGAATGGATTACAATAAAAAGCTAGAAGAAAAAATCACAACTGCCCAAAATTTGAAAAGTGAGTTTGAGAGGAAGGCTGATTATGAAATATTCATTAGAGATAGCTCCAATATAACTCAGAACAACTTGAGTAGTATCGTAAGTTTTGCGATGCAATAAAAGCTAGATGGAGTATCGAGTAGTCTTTTTATCGTTTTAATGTTGTAATATTAATGTTTATGTAGCTTTGTCATTTATTATTAGAATTAATTACTAGCTATGTTATTAAGTATTAATGTTAATGTTTAAAATTAACATTTATGTAACTTTGTTGTATTTCCTAATGTAATTTAATGTAATATATATTAAGTGCTAATGTTAATGCTTATTAATTATTAATATTTAGAATTAATATTTATATAACTTTATTATATATTTTTAATATAATATAACAATTATTTTTTAATTAACTTTATTATATATTATTAGTATTTAGAATTAATATATAACGGCTATAATCATAGCCATTACATGCATTCTGCCACAATGCATGTAAACGGCTATGATTCTAGCCGTTACTATTTTTTTATACATTTTTTTTAATTTAGTTGATGCTTATATAGGCATTGAATTTTCTTAAATGTTCTACTATTCAACCACATCATATTGTTCACTCTACATTAAAGAAAACACACCATAGTGTTTACTCTCAATCCAAAATTGCCAAATATTACTAAATGGATCCTAATGACATAGAAAATCGAGCAAAAATCATAATTGATGAGTTGTTATTTGATGAAACCAATGATCAAATGGCGAAGATGTTTTTTGTTCAAAAAATGAGACATCCAACACCGACAGATGAAAACGACAATATTTTCATTGAGATCGTGAAGCTGGACATCAACGTATTTTCAATGATTATTTTGCTGATGATCCGATTTATCCTGAATATATATTTCACCGTAGATTTCGAATGAGGAAGGCATTATTTTTGCGAATTGTTGAAGATCTCGAAAATCATTCAGAATATTTTCAATTGAGAGTTCATGTGATTGGTAAAAAAGGCCTTTTACCCCTTAAAAAATGCACTGGGACCATCCAACAATTGGCATATGGAGGACCAACTGACCATTATGATGAGTATATTAGGATCGCTGAATATATGACGACGCAATGTTTATTCAATTTTTTCCAGTGTGATATAAAGATTTTTGCACCATGGTATTTGAGAAAACCCAAAAGTGAAGATGTTCAACATTTACTTCATTTACATTCAGAGCGTCACGGCTTCCCAGGTAAGCTCGGAAGTATAAATTGCATGCATTGGCAATGGAAAAATTGTCCAATTGCGTGGAAAGGTCAATTTACTAGAGGTGATCAAAGGGTTCCTACAATTATGCTGCAAGCAGTAGCTTCAGCAGACTTGTTGTGGCACCTTTTTACATTGTCCATGGAAATTAGGCCAAAAATATATATATCATTAACAAACCATACCATGCACATCATTTATAAGTCATAAACATACCATGCCATATACATTTTTCATAAGTCATAAACATATACATATGTACACATATATTCTTTAAGATTTAAACTCTTTACAAGATATGACAAAATAACTCAACTAACTATAAATGTATATGCTAAGGAGGAGGGAGTCTAGAGTTGTAGCCGGCTGACCTATGACTCATGCTACTATCAACAAGTTTCAACTCAAGTTAAATAAAATATCTACCATCAATAGTAACCTAGAAAAATATTTGCGCGTTATATGAGTTGAAACTCAATGAGTAAAACTATCATAGATCAAACTGAAGCATACAAAAACATTCAATAAATAATAATTATTCAACTATGTTGTAAATATATATATGTCATTGTGTTCCATTTTATTTGTTGTAACCAAACAAGTCATGTATAGCCTTGGGATTCCTATATGTCACTGTGTAATTGACTGGCCAGCACCGTATGAAAATTGACCCAAGGTCTCCTGTGCAATAATGACCCAAAGGTCTCCAACATGAAATATGATCCGAAGGTCACCAGTATGAAATATGACACGTAGTTCCCACTGTGAATATATTTGGGAATACAAGGGCATGATGGTCACGACGTCTTTATTTAGTCCAGTATGAACACATCATCATATGAAACATTTGGTGATAAATATTCATGTAAAGGCATTCCATTCCATATGTACAAGGAGCATTCTTAACATATCCATATAACAAACCATTTAAAGATTCTCAACATATAGCATATACTATGTAAATTCAAGTATTCAAGTAATCACCAATTTGTCTAAGTAATCATATCAAGAGCGCATCTGTGAATATAAATCATATAGCACACAATTGGATCAAATCTCAAGTTTATACTCACCTTTTCAAGATAGATAGAATGTCTCTTTATCTTGTCCGAACTCCCTCTCAATGTTTCTCGATTTTATAGCATATATTCAGGTTATTCCTGATACAACTTATAAATATATGCAATGCACATGTATGAGATGTTTTGAATATCTAAGGTCTTGTTAAATTTCTATTTTGGATGTATTTTGAATTGAAATGAAAATGATCCAATTATATCTAAAGAAACTTTAAGCTTAAGGTAACAAAATTATGTATTACACCATTTTGGACAGTCTGTTTGTTCACTAGTTTTCAATGTCCAAATAAAATTATTTATCTATGAAATTTAGCCATCATATACAAGACAAATAATAGTGTATTTATACCAAATTTCAGCCCTTAACTTACCATAAAGCAATCTAGCCAATTTTTCAAAGTTGCAGCATCTTAACAGAGTAATTTCAAATCAGCAGCATTCAATTGAACCACTCTAACTCATAATATCAAGTTCCAATCAATCCAATATTTTACACTCTTGTAGATGACATAATTTCCAACAGCTTTCATATTTTAAGGCTTGTCAAAATCCATCTCTAAGGTTTCCAAAATCACGAAACAAACAGATTGTTTCTATTGAATCTGAAATCTGGGCAGTTCATACCATTTTGACCATAATTATCAAACAACTCAAAATTTGATTAAACTATTTTATAGACATATATAAGACACATAAATATACAAGTTTTGTTCTTTGAGTTCTCTAAAAATCCATCTCTAACAATTTAAAAAATAGGAAGAAAACAGACTCTTATAAGGAGTTCTTAAGACTACAGAATTACCTTAAGCCTATTCTTGTTTGGATGCTATGATGAAAAGAGATTTTTGTGTGTGAGTATTTTACACAGAAATGGAGAGATTCTAAACTGGTGTATTTTTGAATAAAAGAGTTACAAAAACTTTGTGTGAGTTTGGAACAAATGAAATGAAACATTTGAGGGCATTGTCAATTCCACATGTCTTCCTTTCTTTCTTTGTTTTCCATTCATTCTTACAGGTGTTCAAGTGCTTCTAAAGTGTTGAGAGCACACTAGTGTGGTACACAACAAAAGTCACCTATATATGTCATTATCTCTTTAAGTCCCATTTCCTATTAGTTCTCCTTTTAGTCCTTAGCTTACTTTTTTTCATAAATTTTGTTTTAAATTTTAATCCTATTTATTATCTTTAAACCTATTTGACACATATAGAAAATAATATTTCAATTCTATATTATGAAAATGCATATGCAATGCATGAAACAATATATGTATTCCATGTAAGGTTATTTAAGGTTGAGGTGTTACACTTGTGGATATGGCACACATTCTTTGGAGTTTCCGATTCGAATAACAATATAAATGTGCTTAATCAATTACCATTGTTTAATGATGTATTGAATGTGTATGCTCCAAAAATTCGTTTCAGTGTCAATGAGACAACATATACAAAAGGATATTACCTTGCCGATGGAATGGACAACGTTTGTTAAAAGTTTTTTTTTATATCTAAAAGACCCAATGAGACTTAAATTCAAACAAATGCAAGAAGCTGCAAGAAAGGACGTTGAGAGAGCATTCGACGTTCTTCAATCTCGGAGGGCAATTGTACGTGGACCCGCTCGCTTTTGGTACAAGAAAAATCTAAAAGATATAATGTATGCATGATTAATCTTGCATAATATGATTGTTGAGGACGAATGTGATAACATCACAAATTGGTACGACGATGAAGATGAACATCCAATACTAGTGACACAGGGGTACAATGAAGGAATTCAACAATACCTACAAAGAAACGTGGAAGTACGTGATCAAGAAATTCATCATCGTCTTCGATCAAACTTGGTCGAACATGTTTGGAATCATTTCTGGGAGACTCGAGATGGAAATTAGTGTATTTTTTTCGTTATTTATTTAATTTCTTAAGTTGCGTAATTTATTTTTTAAAAGCTAATTTTGGGTTATTTATGTAATTTGCAATTATGCATAATTTATTTTTATTTGCTTAATTTCAAATCTCTTCCCATTGATAAATATATTTTTCCAATTTAAATATTTTTTTGACCAACCATTCTATTTTGTTTCTAAAAATTGTTATTTCTAAAAAATCAATTAAATAATGTATTTAATAAATATATTTGTTACTATTTATGTGAAATAAATATATTTGTTACTATTTATATATTGTAAATAAATTAAATGATGAGTGAAGTGATTGCAGGTCCCATAATAGAGTATAATGAGAGTTTAATGATTAGAGAGAGATAATATAATGACTGAAAGGTTAATGAATTGTTGATATGACAGTTTATGAAACCTAAATGGGTTGTATGCACTAGAGATGCTCTAATGCAACCTGCTATGTGGCAAACAAAGTATGATTTAATGATAATGTGGTATGGCACGTGCAGGTGCCATGTGGTAAAAATAAAATTACACATGATGTCACCTCAACATGCCATGTCGTCACTTAATAGTTTTCTCTAATGAATTTTAACAGTTGGGAAAATTTTGGAGAAACTATTTGTCACACATTGCTTAGGTGTGAAGTTGGGAAGGGGTGTCTCCTCTATAAATAGGGTTTAAACCCAAATTGTTTAGCATCACAAATCCTAAGCTAGTTAACTAGAGGTATAACTTGGGTTTTGAGTTTGTAAGAGTGAGAGAATTTTTACAATTTTGTCTATTAAAAATTGTAATACTTATTTTAGTGGAGTTCATGGGCGTAGGTCTATTGAAGGACTTGTGTTTTCTTGTTTTTTCTCTACTATTTATTTTCTTGTGTGGGTTTGTTTGTGTGTTTAGGCCCCAACAAGTGGTATCAGAGTGAAAGGATCATTCCAGGGAGGAGAATAGAGAAAGAGAAGCAAAGTTGAGAGAAGATGTCGACTATAACATTAAAGTACGTGTTTCCATTGTTTGATGGAAAGAGCGATTTCACACTATGACAGAGCACAATTCAAGACTATTTGGTGCAGCAGGGTCTTGACATTGCATTAGAGGATGAGAAGCCTAGCGGCATGAAATATGGAGACTAAAGTACCATTCAGAGAAAAGTTATCAGTACTATCAGGTTAGCACTTGCTCCCCAAATCAAAATGACTATGCTAAAGGAGACATCTCCTAAAGTTTTGTGAAAGAATTTGGAGAGCACTTATTTATCGAAGTCGTTAACTAACTGATCGTGTCTGAAGATGGATTTGTATACTCTGAGAATTGATGAAGGAGGTAATATTTATTACTACATTAACAATTTTGATCAGTTAGTCTGTCAAATATTGAATTTGGGGGAGAAAATTGAGGAGGAAGAGCAATCGTTACTTCTGTTAGCATCATTGCCTAAATCTTTCAAGACGTTGGTGCAAACGATGTTAGTAGGAAAAACACTTTGTAGTTGAATGATGTGATGACAGCCTTGAAAGAGAATGAGAGGATGATAAGATAAGATGGTGATTGTCCTCAATTACTCATAGCTACAGGAAATGATAAAAAAAGGGAGGAATCGAAGGAAGGCTGACTGTGGTGAAAGATCGAGATCTCGATCAAGAGATATGAGTATTGTTGAGTGTTTTTATTATCGAGAAACTGGTCACATGAAATCTTGTTGCCCACAGTTTAAGTAGGACTTGAAGAGTTTACAAGGAATCATGAAGGGTGAGCAGAAAGTTGGTGATTCTTCGATTAATGTGGTTGTTGACTGCTGCTAATGATCTTGTTGTAAATCATTCTAGTTAGGTTTTAGATTCTGTTATTGACATTCATATTTGCAGAAATCGAGCTTCTTTTGACACTTTGCGGAAAAATAGAGATTTTGGCTACATCCATATAGGGAGCGAACAAAAGTTGAAGGTTGAAGGAAATGGAAGAGTTTGCCTAAAGCTCCACAATGGTGTTGTTAAAACACTTGTTGATGTCAAATTTGTGCCTAGTTCAAGAGCCAATATAATTTCTTTGGTTGAATTGGCATCATGTGGGTACAAATAAGTTGGTGATGAAGAATTTTGCAAAGCATTTAGAGGTGTCAGCTTGATATTGCAAGGAAGGAAGAAGGGGAAGAATATTTATTATTTGGATGGGTGTTCCCTTAACAATGGAAGCAGTGGAACGAAGAAGAAGACCGTGAAGAGAGTTCAGTTTTTTGAAACTATTGAGATATGTGGGGATTTGGGTAAAGAGAGGATTTGTTGGGATAACTCCCCCAATCTCACATCAAGTAGGAGGGGGTTTGGAGTGAATCCCACATTTGTTAAGAATAATTTTAGGGAAAATATTTGTCCCACATTGCTTAGGTTTGAAATTGGGAAGAAGTCTCTCCTCTATAAATAGACCTTAAGCCCAAATTATTTATCATCACTAATCCTAGGTTAGTTAATTAGAGGTGTGACTTTGGCTTTGCGTTTGTGAGAGTGGGAGAATTTTTACAATTTTATCCATCCAAAAATTGTAATACTTATCTTAGTGGAGTTCGTGGACGTAGGTCTATTGAGGGACCGAACCACGTTAAAAATTTATTGTGTTCCCTTCTCTTTTTCTCTATTATTTATTTTCTTGTGTGAGTTTGTTTGTGTGTTTGGGGCCCAACACTACTAAACACTAATCCAATTCAATTTGTTATAGTGATAATTATACCCTGTACATACAATTGTTTCCAATATTTAGAGAGCATGTCTTACCTATGCACATTACACTTTGATTTCATGAAATTTCTTATACACTTTCTTAGTTCTCTCATACATGTTGCGAATTTCTAAGTCAGTATGGATTCCTTCCTTGATCTCTCTTCTATAGTTCTTCTGTTTACTCTTTTCCTCTCTTGTCTCTCTCTATCCCCTTCTCTGCAGTCGTTCTATCTTTCTCATGTCATCTATCGTCTTTATTTTCATCGCCTTCAGCCTCCACTCTCCTGTCGTCCTTGTTTATCCTCTTTGTTCTCGCCCTCTTCTGCATTCTTTTCTTCCTGTTATGTTCGTTCTGCTTATCTCGTCTATAAATGTGCGTCGGCCAAATCTGACGGCGGTCTCTCTCTCTCTCTCTGCCATGAACCTCCTCTCTCTCATTCATCCTCGTCAGCTTTCAACTCTCTCCTCCGTCTTCTGCCAACAAGATCTGCTATTCACTTGTCCCACGCTGCAAAAATTGCACTTCTCTGCCATTGATCTACTTTGTTTTGGTGGTTTAAGAAAAAAAGAAGGAAGCGGGTGGCTCTTTGGATGCAATTAGGGTTTTTTAGAAACCTTACTTCTATCTTCATCTTTATTGTAAAAAACATTTGAAAATTACTATTATTTAATTTATAAGCATCTGTCGGAACATGTTGGCAACTACATTTTCATTCACTATTATTTACTTTTTTGAGAATCAAGTTTTTAAGTTTCATTTGTGAGACTAATTAAACCATAGAATCTAGAAACCATACTCTCAGCAATTCAATCTTATGCTTGTTTATTTGGATGTTCTATGATGGGAGATCTAGAAACCATTTTGTTGGAAACAATATTGATTGTTCTGGACTTTATAAAAAAAAGAGAGACACTTTTTTCTAGATGCCATTTATAGTAAAAGTTATAACTTGTTTATATCTTTTTATAACTTGTTTATGTTGAACAACGATGAATAACATACAAATACTTATTCAAATACTTGTTTATAAGTGCTTATAACTTCTTTATATATTGTTTATAACTTTTCAAAGAGTTATTTATAGGTTATTTAAAAGTTGTTTACAAGTTTTTACAACTTGTTTATATGTTGTTATAACTTGTTTATATTCAACAACAATGGATATACAAATACTTTTTCAAAGAGTTGTTTAAAATTAGTTATTTATAAGTGTTCATAACTTGTTTATATGTTATTTATAACTTGTTTATAAATATCATTTAAACAACATATAAATAAGTTCTAAACAAGTCTGAAAAATGAATAAGCTTTAAAAAAATCCTAAACAAGTCCTAAACAAGTTTTGAACAAATATAAACAACGTATAAACAAATATAAACAACATATAAATAAATATAAACAACATGTAAACAAATATAAATAACATATAAATTGTTGGGAAAAGCGGTCCACCTATGACGGGTGAACCGAACTCGGTCGATCAATGTGTGAACCAGGATCGAGACCATTTGGAAAGCCCAATTGAGTAAAACCAAACTTGGTTAGTCAAGGTGTGAACCGAGACGATGAACTAAGGCCAATTGGCTAACCCAATTGAGATGGAAATGAAATGGGCACATAAGGCTATATAAAGGAATTTGCTTCCTTTCCTTCTCATTCTAACACAACCACCAAAAATGAGAAGAGAGGGAAACCTCTCAACGGGAGAGAGCGAGGCCTCGGCCTCCTGACCTCGTATCCTGCAAAGATCACGCGTGACATCTAGACTGCGAAACAGCCGAGCACTCCCGTCGACAATTCGATTGTGGTTTGCTTTGCTGCTAGCTTTTGCTAGAATCGAGGTTAGTAAAACCTATTTAATATCCTATTTTGAGTTTTTAAACTATTTTTGCAATTTTTTAGTGTCTAAATAATGCTAAAAATTTGTGAGGAATTGCATTTTTCTGTAAAGAACTATTTTGGAAATTAGGTTTAGAAATAATTAGTTTTGAAACATGCTAGTATGGTTCTCATTTAGATAATTGGAATGAGATTTCAATTATTTGGTAAATACGTGAGTATGTATATATCAATTTTATTTGTAATTTGATTACAAATAAACGAATGAGATAAAACCATATTGCAACGAATGAAGTGAGTATTTTGGGACAATGGTGGTCGTAAATGAGATTTGATTGTGCATTTAGTAAGCAAAGGGTGATGAAGGTTTTATTAGTTCATAAATGATTATGAATTCTTATCACCGATATCGGTTAAATTATTGGTCCATTCTAGAATTTTTATGGATATGTGATCCCCTAAGTGTCGTGAAAAGATGCTTAGAGATTCTAGAAAGTAAAAACATTTCAAGATTGGTATGTCTGAGATTAGACCATAATCGTGAAGAGAGATCGTGAGAAGTGGGAAATCCATTTTAAGGTCGTATGATTTATAAAATCCTCGATAAGTTGGTAGGACCACTTATGAATTCTATTCTTACATGTTAGATAATGGTCCATTGTGTATTCAATAGGAAGATATAGGCTTAGTGTCATATTAATATGTTTAATACTATATTCGTGTAGTATTATTGTGGAGATATTTTATAAGCATTGTTTATGTATTAATGCCGACCAATGTTGATGCACGTGTATTAACATTGGGACTAATTGTTTGGATTACATGTTGATTTAATAAATGATGTTAATTTCATTTATTATTTTAGCTTATTGTTGTGTTAATTTGCCTTAATTTTATGCAATATTTTATATGTTGAATATATTGTCCGATTATTGAGTTTGTCTTGATAATTGGGATGACCAACATGGATTTCCCTAAGTCATGTGGACTTTAAAAGTGAATCCAAACTATCATTATTTATTGTCTATAAAATTAAATATAGTATAGTTACTTATTAGGACCGAGATGGTAAATGTGCACCTAGTGTACATTTCGATTCAAAGCTTAATAAGAGGCTATACTAGTTTAATTCTTGGTTGGATAGTAAATATATGTATATTGTTACGTGAATTACTTAAGTGCAACTATGTCTTATTTTTGTTATGTTTATTTGTGTTATTCACTGCTTGTAAAGTCGATTGATGTCGACCCATACAAAAGTGTATGTTAAGCTATGTTGAGCTTATACGGCAACAATCGTAAATCTTAGATTATGAAAAATCTAGCATGTACTCTAAGATCTAATGCTCGTGCCCCATTGAACTTGGTTATGGTCGAATTCAAGGAGGAGTAGAATACCACTCAACACAATTTGGACCAAAATGTCCATGAGATGTGGAAGTTACAAAATTCCACTATACTTGGATAATTTACAAGTATCAAGATGCAATGTATTTGTAATTTGCATTTAAAGAGTAGTTAGTTGGTGTGTCACTAACTAAGCTTATGGTTTTTGACCATCAATACTGATACTTGTTATAAATGTTCTAATCATGTGAGTTGAGGCGTAAGGCCTATACGATTAGAGAGCTTAATGATAGTGATCATTGTTTGATAAAGGACAATGTCCAAATGGTTATCGACTTCTTGCCTAGAAGTTAGGAGCAAATCAAGCTACACTTAACCTACGTTTATCTCAAACATGAGATCGTGAAGAATTCAATAACGTCTTATTCTATTGGATAAATTCTAATACAAAGGCGAGAAAAAGATTTAAGAACCTAAGTTATTAAAAAGTGGAGACTAGACCGAATATCAAGGAAATCCTTGAATGTGAACAACGTTGATATTTTGCATGTCAAAATGTTAAATTACCAAAGGCACATCACATGTGGGAAGATGCACCTTTGAGGGTATGTTACTCAAACTCACACAAGTGAGAAGGGTTATCTTTTTCAATGTTCTTACTTGAATTTCATCATTAGGTGACAGTTAATTCAACCTTAAGAATCATCACAATGAAGTTTTAATGTGACTTCATTCAACATCAACTAGTTCTAAGGAGGAACAAGTTGAGTATGCAAGGAACAAATCAAAAGTGGGAGTTGAAGGTGTTGGTTTGTGCGAGTTAGTCTTGTGCAAAAACCTAACCTTTTCTTGCCATGAATTCTGTCATAATCTTATTGAAATTTTCCTTCAATTTGTGTTCTAACAAGAAAGACATTTGTTAGAACGTGTTTGAGTGAGGGCTACTTTGACACTAAAAGTGGTTTCTTAGTTAAGGTAAAGTACCTAACAATCGGAAAACCTAGTTTTCATTCTTTCTACTTCACTTGATTATAAGAAATTATGTGAAGTTAATGCACGCAACTCAACCACATTGGCAAAATCGAGTACATCAATGAACTCAAGTAGGAGTATTAGCAATTGTATAAGTTAAAGTTGTCTCATTGCGAGCATTACATAGAATGAATACTAGAGAGAAAACCATTTCAAAAGACACTTCAAGCTAATGTACCCATTGCTATTAATCCAATTTTGATGTTTGACATCAAAAGATTAATAGGGCAAGGCTAGGGCCTACTACTTCATCACTTTTGTATATATGATTATGGAAGGTACAATCATATCTATTTGATATCTCATAAGTAATAATAGCCAAGTTAGTTGTTACTTCTTGAAAGTCAAGATGAGAATCAGATAACGCTTTATGAATAGACTATGGTCGTGAACACCTGCAAGATGAGACCAAAAGCTTTGTGTGATGAAAGGGAAGTGAACATAAGTTGTTCATTCCTACACTCCAAAAATAATATATATAGTAGAAAGGAGAAATGAAACTCTCCTTAATATGGTGAGAGTTACGATGGCAAAGGCCACAATATTCAAAATCCATATGCCCCAAAAATTCATTACTTATACATCTCATGAGTTGTGGATTGGTCGTGCGTATGACCTAAATTACTTAAAACTAAGAGATGTAATGCCAATGTCCACGATACCTTGGTTGAAAAAACCAAGAGGCAAAAGGTGTTAGACACTGTGCTATGTCTAAATGACACAATTGTAGTGAGGTAATGAGAAATTGGCATAGTAACGAGTTAAAAGAAGTCATATTCTTTGTGAATAGATTTCTTAACTGGGATAAAGTGGAATA
>CAODLS011050886.1:0-31019 GCA_948243855.1 Flueggea neowawraea
GCGTTCTAGAGTGTTATCTCTCACTGGGTCTAACCCTATTTGTTTTATGTTTACCTTTGATTCGTATATTCCAGGTACATAGATTTTGGCTTTGGCAACTGAACCGTCTTGATTACCAATGAGGCGTCTTTGGGTTAGTGATGCCCTTTTGCTCGGGTGCTTTTGTTTTTGGTAGAGATCCGCACCGAGCTGCTGTAGGGTTACTAGGTTGCCAGAGTTTTGTATTTTGGTACTTACTTTGATTTTGTTTATACATATATTTTATATATGTCTTCTACATATTTTTATATATATGGTAAACCCGTTTTATCGATATATGTTTTGGTTAGCAAATGTTTTAACAAATGTTTCAAATGATTAAATGGGTAGTATCTCTTCATCTTTGAGGCTTGCATGAGGTGGGTCGACCTCTCATAGATGGTTCGTCTCGTACGTTGGTCATGGTCCGGAATTGGATCGTGACACCCACGACCTGACACATGTGATCAACCCCCTTGAGAAATAGATGTGCCCCCTCTAACAAAAGACTGTGCTAGAGATGTAAAACTCTGGCACTTAGTTGGTCTCCCGCTCAACTTGCCAGTATAAATCGTTGATTCCCTCTTTTGTTTCTGAAAATGTGTATGTCCTTTTGTAACCTCTCTACTTTAATAGCTGTGGCACGTAAATCTGTGTAACAACAGAGGTCCCCAGGTGTAATCCTGCACTGAACATCATATGACAATCCTTCCTCAAAACGCCTACACCTATCTCGCTCTATGGGTACCATTGTCGTTGTATAATGAGATAGTTGTGTGAACTTCACCTTGCTCAGCCACTGACATAATACCCTGCTTAAGCAATAAAAATTCTCTTTGATTTTCATCCAATATACCTCTAGCATGTATCTATCTCTAAACTCTCAAACAAAGTCATCCCATATCAATAAAAGAGGTTGTATTGTAGCACTGGGAACAATCTCCCATCAGTCATATGCATCATCGTGCAATAATAAAACTGCATAATCAAATCTCTCTTATATAGTGCATCGCATAATACTGAATACTCGCTATGTCCTCTTAAGCCATGTCTCAGGCTCAGCAGGATCAGCGGTGCCAAAAAAGTCAACTGCACCCAATTTACGGAGTTCCTTGAAATTTTGACTCTTATCCCTAGGATCCAGCCCCTAAACCTCATACTTTGCATCCCTGTGAGGATTTTGTGCATGTTCATGTTATGCCTTTATGGAATGATGCAAACCAGCTGAGCCCTCTCTCCTCGGTGTATCGTTCATATGTTCAGGAATATCCATGTTCCTATCCATATAAATGTAAATGTCAATTATAATGCCTTTATACTGTATGATAATGTATGATGTCATGTATGTAATTATGCCCTAAGGGATCACATCTCCACTCTGATACCACTAAATGTAACACCCTTATATCCTATGACGTATAGCGTAATAATTTAAAACAATAGAAAATAAACTCGTACCATAAGATATGCTACTTGAGAGAGATTGATTTTATTGTTGCCTTGGAAAATGAACAACAATAAAGAAAAGAACTCGAACAATTGAGAATTGTGAACATTGTCTTGAGACCTGAAAACATAAAACAAGAAGAGGTTATTGCATAGAGACTCTCCGGGGGAGTTTCTGACGCTCAAGTCAGTAACGATTTTGGTAGAGCAATAGTGTGTATAGAGATTATTGCATACCTTGGCAAGTTGTTCTCCACTTATATTTATAGAGTAATAATTTAATTAGTAAACTTTGATATCTCGTAACACTTCTCATTGATGATGGTTGTAATGTTTCTATTACAACTTAATATTAAATATATTAAATGAGTTTTAACCCATGTCTCATCAATTGCTCTCCAATATTTTCTTTAGATTTTCTAAAAATAAGAGTAAAAATACCCGCAAATGTTCAAAATGGGAAATTTCCTGAATTATTTTCTCATCAGGAAGTGATTGGCTTGTTTTGTAAAATTCAGGGACTCAACTAAATTATTTGACGAGTTTCATGCTGAGTTGACTCACTGAGAGCTTCTTCTTCACACTTGATTTTCCCATAAAGCTCATCCTGTTTTGGATTCAACTCCAACTTATTCATTTCCTGATTCGATTTCTACTGACTTTCTTAATTTGCTTCCATAATTTACGCACATCCAATTTTGAATAGGAAGCTTTTTTTCCTAAATCAAGCTCATCTTCAATATTTTTTTTAATTTTCCTTCCTTCGCCGATTCCTTTTCATAACTTGCAGGAGCCATATGAATCCTTTCCCTATACACTTTTTTCACGCATAAATTGGTCATTATTTGGGTCCAAAAATCAACTATAAAATCGACTGTAATTCTCAGCTCTATTATTTTTCCTGAAATAATGCTTCCAATATAATGGTTCAATCTTCTTTCTTTTTTGGTTTCAATCATTCAAAAATTTCCCACTTAGGTACCACTTCTCTGCTCCAATCATTTCAGAAATCTTCATACCTTATTTATCTTCTCTCTTTTGTGGGTCTTTTTTTCTCACCATTCCTTCTTTTGTTCTTTGTGGCTGCCAATGTCAACATGATTTTTCCCTCTCACAATTTCTCTTTACACATTTACTGAAATCTTTTCTTCCTCTCCTTTCGGTCTGGTTGGTACGGTTTAGTCTCTTTCCTTCTTCTTTTCTTATGTTTCTGTTTTGCATACTGCTTCTTTTTCTTTCTCTTGTGTGTATATTTTGCAGGTACCATACTATATATGTTTGAGAAAGGACGTGCCTTTTGAGATGTTCGAGAAACGATGCACCGTTCAAGATGTTCAAGAGACAATGTACCGTTCAAGATGTTCGAGAGGCAACGTGCCATTTGAGATGTTCCAGAGGTGACACGTCATTCGAGAGGTTCCAAAGGACTTGTTGTTACTGTTATGACCAGACCAATTGTCGTTGTTGTTTTGGACCAGACCAATTGTCGTTGTTGTTGCATACCAGACCATTTGTTGTTGCTATTGCGGATCAATCCACTTGTCTTTGCTATCAAACTCATCACTACGTGGGTGTTAAGGAGTTGTACTTTAGAGGATTTCACCCCCGCTACCGAGTGGATGTTCAGGAGCTGCATCTTAGAGCACTTCACCCCCACTATCGAGTGAATGTTTAGGAGCTACACCTTGGAGAACTTCAACCTTTTCCCCGCTATCGAGTGGGTGTCTAGGAGTTGTCCCTTGGAGGACTTCACCCCCACTACCATGTGGGCGTTCAACGCACCTTGGTAGATCATAGCTCGTGGTTCGTGGCTCGTGGTTCATGGATCGTAGCTCGTGGTTCGTGGTTCGTGGCTCGGGGCTCATGGAGTTCATCAACTCGCAGAACTTACAGACTTGCCTTACGAAGTTCACCATCTTCCAATGGAGTTCACCTCTTTGCGAGGTTTAGCATCTAGACCCCACCTCATGGAGTTCGCCATCTCCCCGTAGAGTTCATCATCTCGACCTCGTATTGCAGAGTTTACCATCTACTTATGGATTTCAACTCCTCGTGAGGTTTATCATCCCGAATCTACATCACAGAGTTCGTTATTTTCTCGTGGAGTTTATCTCCTCGTGAGGTTCAACATCTTGACCCTGCTTCGCAGAGTTTTCCATCTCCTCATGGAGTTCACCTCCTTTAAAGGTTCAACATTTCCTCATAGAGTTCACCAACTGGTCGAGTGGAGTTCCTCAGGAAGTTTGTCATTTCACTCCACTTTGTGAAGATCATCATCTTCACCATGCTAATGTATTTAAACTCCACTTCGTGAAGATCATCATCTCCTGTGGATTTCACCTCCCCGGGAGGTTTAAAATTTCCTCGTAGAGTTCACCAACTCGTCGAGTGGAGTTTCTCAAGAAGTTCAACATTTCAACTCCACTTCGTGAAGATCATCATCTTCACCATGCTGATGTTCATCATCCTCACCATGCTGGAGTTCAGGGACTTTCCACCAGGTGATCGTGGTGAGGTTGGAGCTCTTACTTGAATCGATTATTTTATTTGCTCTCTTATTCATGTGTTTGTTCATGTGATTTTCTTTCTTTTACAATTTGTATACATGGTTGCTCCCCAATCACATGTCCAAATGACTTTTGGGCAAGTGATTTTGGTGGAGTCTTAATAGTAATTCTAATTGATTCATTTGTTGAGGACGAAGTAGATTTATGACAATACCACTTGGGGTTTCACTTGCCACACGTCTTAGCGAATAAACCGTCACGTGCGTTCATGACAATATCGCTTGGAGTTTCACTTGTCACATGTCTTAGCGAATACACTGTCACATGCATTCATGACAATACCTCTTGAGATTTCACTTGTCATACGTCTTAGCGAGTACACTATTGTATGAGTTCATGACAATACCGCTTGGGATTTCACTTGTCACACGCCTTAACGAATTTTGACGTTGTTTGCTTTTTGGACGAGACATTGTGTTAAAGAACGTTTTCCACTCGCCATTGCTTTAGCTAACACACATATTTGATGTCAGTGGTTCCCAAGTGTCACGACCCATTTCTGGACTATGACCGGCGTACGATACAAACCGTCTATGGAAGCCTAGCCCATCTCGCACAAACCTCAGAGAACAGAACTAAAACTAATTTATTAAAAATATTTTAAACCAATTAAGTTTAATAAAATAAATAAATCCAAACTTTAATAAAACATAAGTTTTCCGTAATAATAAAATATTTGGTAAATAATAAATCATGTTTAAATACCAAATAAATATACAAATTCAAACACCCACAAGTATACCGGTGTGGAGCAACTAACAAAATAAATAACTGGGCCCGAACAAAAGGGCACTGACTGCAATTCCAGAGTGCCTCACCGAGTGTTAAATGCTAGTAAATCACAATCAACCAAAATCACTTGAAAATAAGAACAAAGGAGATAGACAAAAAAGAAAGAGATAAGAACCCTAGTGAGGAAACGACACTCCAGATTGCCTCATACGTGCCTCACTAAGACTGTTTTAAAAATGTTTGAAAATATCGCATGCAGATATAAATATATGCATTTATACACGCTAGATATAGAATAGTAGTTTCGAAATTTATTCTGAAATCATTCGCAAATAGGATAGATAACAAACAGTCATCGATTCGGCTGAATGAATAAAGGAAACAAAAACATTAAATTTTCAAAATCTAAAATGACCAAAATATTTCCTTTCAAAAATATTTACCGAAAATCACTTTGATTTTTCCCAAAATATTTTTCAAAAACAAATATCAAAAGGTTAATAGGACCAAAGATCATAAATCAAAGACGAACAGAACTATTAAAACGCTTCCATGCAAATTAATCATTTTATCCAAAAACAAAAACACTGTCAAAATCATTAATCATGCCATGAAAACATCATGTCGGATGATAAACAAAGCTGATAATCACTGATCATACACTCGTATTATATTAGCACTGCGCTGACTAGATCAGATCAAATAAACTAGCAACCTTAGGAGTCCAAATGGTACCTCACTCAAAAGGACTAACAGTCGACAACCTTAGGGGCTCAAAATAGTACTATCTATTCGCCCTAAGGGTCTCAAGACTGCAACTGACAAAAACTGATCTAAGCACATCCGATAGCATTGCAGTCCACGTGCTCCAATAAAATATACTCCATTAGACTACAATACAATATACTATAGGAAAATGAGCAATAATACAGACTCACCAGAATTATTACGCCCAAACAAAATGTATTGTGCCAAAAACAATCTGATATAGGACCAATATCAAAATCTGAAGTCAGGATCATACGTGGACTCTGCCACTAGATCATATGTGGACCTTCGCCACTAGAAATATACGTGGACCTCCGCCACTAGAAACATATGTGGACCTCCACCACTAGTAACATATAGTCACGTGTGTTAGCTAGACATACTGGGTTACCGCCTACTGTGGTGACTGAGTGCTACCACCTATACTGGTAACTGAGTTTTTTTTTTACATTAGTATACCAAATGTTACGTTTACCCTCTAACAAATGTATCACATATCGAAATATTTACCATAAACGTAGACAAATATTTATTTAAAAATATTCGAATAGGCAACATGCTAAACAAACATATTATTCACCAAATGTATCAAACGTTCAACTGAAACATTTGTTAGCGAAAATATTTCAAAGTAATAAACAGAGTATTTATTATGAAAATACATTAAATCCTAAAAATAAATACATGTTTCAAAAAATATTATTGAAATTCAAAACAGAGGGTTTATTACCGAAACCATAATAAATATTAAACTTAATATTTATTTCAGAAGCCATCAAAGTCCAAACAAAACATTTATTATAAAAACGTAATCAATTTCAGAGTAGATTTTCCATGTAAGAAAAATTTTAGGATTCCGATCCTTTAGAAATTCTAGATTTCATGCAAAGGTTCTGACACAATAAAAAAACAATATAACTTTGAAAGACACAACCTATGTGTCTGAAACTGTCATTCCACTCACTTGGATATCCAAGCTGAATGGCCCAGTCAAGCTCCACTAGTGGTTGGCTAACCTCGCTGACCAAGATACAAAACTGAAACAATTATCAAAGCAAAATCAAAGATATGATGCTAGTACTGTGACAATACCAAAATGTATGAAAATGTAGATACAGAGTCGGACCCTCAAAGTCCCAAAAAATTCATCTTGAGTGAGAATCTATCAATCTAGACCCAAAATCCAAAATTTACATAAAATTACAGTTTGGTGTTTGACCTATCTAAATTACACTTCAGTCCTCGAGACTTGACAAATTACAAAATAGTCCTCAAAATTTTTAAAAATTACAAATGAGTCCTTTAAATAGTCAGAATTATCAAATTAATCCCCAAACTCTCAAAACTTACAAATCCATACGTAATTCCTTGAAATTACAAATCTAAACCAAAATTTTTCAAAATTACAAATCTAGACCTCAACATTCAGAAATTTCAAATCTAGGCTCCATTTTCCAGAAATTTAGAAAACGAGTAAAATTTATTCTCAAAAATAGCAAACTCTAGATTCGACCGACAAAAATCAAAACCAAACACCCACAATAGTCAATCTTAACCTCAGGAGCATGAATGCACAATTGGTTTGTCCAAACCAACTCAAAATTTACAGATTTTAAGCAAAATCCGTCCAACTCTAACCCACTTTAGGAACTTATCAAATCTTTCGATTCAAAGCTTAAATCATGTTCATTCAAGTCCTCTCTAACCTATTCTAGCATCCTCTAACATCAAATATTCAAATATCATCCAAAAATGAATACTCATGTCCAATTCGTCCAAAAACAAACCCAGTAATTTAAAGTATGAAAGATGGATCAAAAATAAGAAAGGAGTAGTAATCGTACCTTCAGAGATGATTACGAATGTTGGGGAAGTAATGAGGAGCAGAAAGAATCAATCTAGAAGTGAGAGAGTGTGAGAAATGAGATTGGTAGACGAATGGGTTGTGTTTGGGGTTTCTAAACTGTCTAAACTAAGCTCACGTACGTCAATATGAGGCTCATGTACGTCACCAAGCATCTCACGTACTAAAATGAAACTAGATGAGAAATGATAATGACATTATGCAAATGTCATGATAAGATTAAAATTAAGAAAAAAAAATCACACAAAGATTTATAGTGGTTCCGCCTGAGGGCCTACTTCCACTCTTTAAGCAAATTGCTTAAGTATTTGCTTTATTTGATATGTGCAAATTACATAAATTTCACTCAACCTGCTTAGTTTTCTTTTCACTTTAGTCTCTCTTTCCTTTGTAGCTTCTTCTGCCATGGTTGAGATGCAATAGCAGTGATCCTTCCCCTTGATGGAGGAAACATAGCAAGCACGGACTTTTTGCTAATCTCCCCGAACTTGCCCTACTCCTTGTGAAGTTGGAAACTTTATCAACAGATATGCTGGTGAAATCACTGCCCTCACATCATTTAGCAAAAGCCGCCCTAATATTACATTGTAAGCGATTGAGATAGACTTGACCGCCATGAAAGTGACCATCCTTGTCGTAGTCCGATCACCTCCCAACGTGATCGGCAGTTGCACTGACCCCATCACCAATACAACCTCTCCACTAAAGCTTTGGAGTGGCGCCTTCATATCCCTAAGTCTGTTAGCTGAGAGGTTCATCTTCTGAAAGCATCTCCAGTAGATCAAGTTATTTGAGCTTCCATTATCCACTAGAATCCTTTTTATTGGATGCTTGGTGATACGGTCGATATCACCAAAGGATCATCATGAGGAAGCATGATGTTTCTTCTATCAGCTTTAGTGAATGTGATGGGATCTTCCCTACTTTTTGAATGCACAACGGCATTAACTTGGTACGCTTGGCGAGCATACGCCTTTCTTGACGAGGATGTACTCCCCACCATCATCTCTCTACCCAATATCGTGTTGATGGCTGGGTGTGCGGGCTAGTTATTGACTAGAAGAGCTCTCCCATACTGCCCTCTTTGAGGGCGTTCTTTTTAACCTCTTCGATTCTCACGCCGCTAATCTCTTTCATGAAGATTGTCATACATTCTCTATTCTCGGGGATAGTTTGGCCTATCTCCCCTCCATGCGTCTGCATAGATGAACCGGTTTAGCTTCCCATCTCATACCAATGCCTCGATCTGATTCATTAAATCCCAAAACTTTTCTGTGGAATGCCAACTCACATCATGGTACTGACAGTATGCGTTTACATCTCTACCTAGCAGCTTGTCTGCCTTAAAGGGAAAAGAGATGAGTCTAGACCCCTATATCGCCGCCAAGATCGTTGACCTTGATTTAGCCAGCGATGTGTACTTCTCAAAGTGGGGACTAAAAGATTCTCTCGACCGCTCTTTCTTTTTACTCCACTCCTTCTGAGCCTTTCTATCCTTCCTCTTCTTTTTTTATCCTCCTTAGTCCCAACGATCTTCATGACCTCAGTCTATAAGATGTACTTGTTGGATCGAAAAAGAGGTCGACCAAAGTTCTTGACTGGTATAAGGGCAAAGACTTTTAGAGTTAGACCGATCGTGTCCCTTATAGCATTGCGGTCACCGGTACTCCGGGTTGCAGCTCATGGAGCTTGAGGGTTACGTTCCTGAACCTATTAACATATTGTCGCAAAGTCTCCTTTTCACTCTGCCTCACACTCAGCAAGTATGTGGCGTCCTTCTTTCGCTTGCTATTAATGATGAAGGCGTTGATGAACTCTTTTCTTAACTGATCAAAGCAAGAAAGAGATGCCTCATTCAGTCCGTTGAACCATGACCGAGCATGGTCTTTCAGAGTGATCAAGAACGCACGACACATGATGGCATCCTCCCATCCATAAAGCATCATGATGGCCTCATAGTTTGGAACATGCTCATGCGGATCCTCCTTTCTCGAGAAGGTTGACAGCTGTGGCATCTTGAATTTTAGAGGGAGTGGCTTTTTCCATATCCTCCTTGGTGAGCAAAGCTTTTGCTCTTTGCTGCTTCTCCTCAGTAGGAACCAACATCTTCTACTCGAGCACTCACTCAATCATTTTCCTCACGTCCTCCGCTTCTCGAGCATTCATCAAGGACTAAGGCTCTGCTTCAGCCTTTCTTAGAGGAACTTTGAGGTTCTCCTTTGTAGGTGCTTTTCACCACCTCTGGGTAGTTTTCCCTTTTTGCCTCGGCCTGGACTTCAGGAATAAGAACATCAAAGTTCTCTTGGCGAGGTGAAGGATTTTGTTGATTAGGAACGTGAGAAGGTTGATGATGACTTAGTTGCGGAGCATCAAGCCTTTCTGGGACTCCTCCATTCTGGAAACTTTGGGTGTAAGCGCGCAACGTGTGAGGAAGTTGCACTTGAGGAAGGAGCTACTGCAGTAGGGTTACCATCTCGCCTAAAGATTTTTAGTTCTCTTCGTTCTGCTTCCTTAGCACCTCGTAATCAACAAATGGAACGGTCGGCATGGTGGGCACAAGGCTCCTACTCCAGCTCCGGCTCCAACTTTCATTGCATCCTCCTCGGGATGTCCAACTTGGTTTGAGAGTGTTTGCACCATGGTGAACGAGTAGGTGGTTGTTGTTGAAGCCAGTGTTTTCCACAGACGGCGTCAATTGTTGTTGCCTTGGAAAATGAACAACAATAAAGAAGAAAACTCTAACAATTGGGAATTGTGAACGTTGTCTTCAGACTTGAAAACATAAAATAAGAAGAGGACGGGATGGTCCCCAAGGAAGTTGTCGATGCTCAGGTCAATAGCATTTTTAACAGAGCAATAGTGCGTATAGAGATTATTGCATACCTTAACAAGTTGTTCTTCGCTTCTATTTATAGAGTAGTAATTTAATGAGTAAACTTTGATATCTCGTAACGCTTCTCATTTATGACGATTGTAATGTTTCTATTATAACTTGAGATTAAATATATTAAATGGGTTTTAACCCACGCCTCATCAGATTCCAAAGTCTTTAAGCAAATAAAACAACCATTGAAGTTCACAAGTGGCCATTGCTAGGGCTCTATATTCTGCTTTTGAAGAGCTTTTGGAGATGGTGGGTTGCTTCTTTGATTTCCAGGAAATGAGAGAGGATCCCAAGAAGATGCAAAAACCGGTAATAGATTTGTGCGAATCTGGACAAGTTACCTGATCAAAATCCGAGAAGGCACGAAGTTGCAAATCTGAATTGCTTCAGAATAAAATCCCTTGACCAGGAATCCTTTTAAGGTAACGAAGAATCCTATGAGCTCCTTACATGTTTGCCTTAGTGGGTTTGTCTAGGAATTGAGATCATCATTGAACAACGAAACTGATATTCGTTGTTGTTGTTGTGAGATAAATAAGATTTCCAATGAGACATCGATATGAAGTAATGCCTGGACAGGGGTCTCCTTCAGATGTGAATTTGGTGTTGGAAGTAATTGGAGTAGAGACTGGTTTGGAGTATAAGAATCCAGTTTCTTGAAGAAAATCCAATGTATATTTCCATTGTGACATGTTGATCCCAGATGATGAACGTGCGAGTTCTAGCCCCAAGAAATATTTTGTACTGCCCAGATCTTTGATCTTGAAAGTTTTATCCAAATAGCTCTTTGTGGATTCAATTAAGGCAAGATTGTTGCTAGCAAAGAGAACGTCATCCACGTAAACTAAGAGTGATAAAATCATGGTCTTGCCTTTCGGTAAACATGGAATAATCTGACTATGACCACACAAAACCAATTGAAATCAAAGTAGAAGTTAGCTTAGAATGCCATTGGCGATTGGCTTGCTTCAATCTGTATATTCTTTTTTAATTTACAAACCATGTCTGGATGAGGCAAGAGAAGACCGGGTGGAGGCTTCATGTAAACTTCCTTTTCCAAGTCTCAATGTAAGAATGCATTGTTTATAAATAACTGATGTTGATGCCAATTATTAGAAGCTGCTAGTGCCAACAATGTCTGGATAGTGGTTTGTTTTACCACTAGTGAGAAAGGTTTCGTATAATCATGGCCATTTCGCTATGTCAAGCCTTCAGCAACCACTCGTCCTTTACAGCGTTGGGAACAACTATCAGCACTGAATTTGAACTGATAAACCCATTTGCAATCAATAGCAATATTCCATAGTGGCAAGAATGTGAGCTCCCAAGTTCTATTTTCTTTAAGTGTCTTTAATTCAGCTGTCATTGCATCCTACCATTCCTTGAAATTGAATTATACAGCTTGCTTGTAGGATTTAGGCTCTTTGTGAGATGAGATGAGAGAGCAACAAAAAAAAACTTGATCTTGTGATGATAGATGGTTGTAGGAGAGAACAAAATTGAGAGCGTGAAGGGAGGTATGGTTGAGAGTGTTATAGTCAAAATGTCTAAGATAAGATGAGGGTAACGAAGGAGGTGTTTGTGGTGGTGTCGTAACCTGGATAGGCGTGGAAGATGTCTGTAAAGGTATGTTGGATGAAGTGTTTGAAGGCTGTAGAATGTCATAATCAGTGTCTAAAAAAACAAGTAACGTTGGTGTAGATATTGATGAGTCTGCTAATTGAGTATGGAAAGGGAATTTGTCCTCATAAAATACCACATCTCTAGACAGGAAAATCTGCTTTGCTGTAAGATCATAGAGTTTCTAGCCTTTTGTACCTGTAGAAAAACGAAGAAAAAACACACTTCCTTGAGCGTGAGTCAAACTTCCCTCTGTTTGCCTCTTTAGTTGAGGCAAAACAAAGGAAGCCTAAAACTCTCAAGGAAGATAAGTCAGTATTAGAACTAAAAATTATTGAATATGGTGTTTTATGAGAAAGGAGGGATGAAAGGACACGATTTATAAAATAGATTGCATGTTGTACACAATCCGCCAAGAATTTTACTGGTAAGTTTGCTTGCATTTTCAGTGCTCTAGCCACGCTTAGAGATTTTGTTATGGTGTTTCCACACAACTAATTTCATGTAGGATCCCTTTTTCTCGAAAGAAATTAGTCATGGAAAATTCTATTCCATTCTCACTTTGAATGGTTTTAATTTTCTTCTCAAAATCTCTTTCAACATAGGCACAGAAACCTTTAATCAATTCCCTTGTTGTAGTTTTTTTTTCATCATATAGATCCACGTCATTTTGCTGTGATCATCCATAATGTAAGAAAAAAATTGTATCCACAAATAAAAGGGGTATGATATGGTCCCCAAGTATCAACATGAACGACATCAAAACAATCTTTTGCAATAGAAAGACTAGACATAAAAGGGTAGTTTTCTTTTCTTTGCAAACTGACAACACATCACATTGATCAACAGATTGATAAATAACAGAAGGATTTATTCTAGACAAAGACTGCAATTTTCGATTGGAAACATGCCCTTATCTTTTGTGCCACAAACTGGCTTGTTGAGTTGTGACTTTGCAAAGAAGAGTATTGTGAACTTGTGTTGGTGGTGTTACGTAATATAAACCATTGACTTCCTTGGCAAAACCAATCATCTTCAATGACTTGATGTCCTGGATTTGACAGGAATCAAAAGTGAAAGTTAGTTGACAATGATTAGAAAAAGTGAGTTTACTAATCAAGATCAAATTGACCGAAAAAATTGGCACAAAAAGAACATTGGTAAGAATGAGAGAGGAAATGGAAACTATTCCAACATGAGTAACATAAACGTATTGACCATTTGGTAACCTAACAGTCATTCCCTATACTGTTTTGTAGGTAGTAAAGACATCCAGAGAACAAACTATATGATCAGCGGCATCAGAATCAAGTGACCAAGTGGACGACCATAAGGCAAAAGAGTGAGTAGACACAAAAATACCTTTTTGCCCAATTGAAACTATGTTGACTTGAGAATTGATAACAGATTTGCCCTTTGAATCATTTTCTTTGTGCAGAAGTTGAAGCAGTTATGTGTACTACTCTGAAGTGAACTGAGGATTTGAGCATTCGTGAAAAACAACTTTGTGAGGAACAACAACATCAAGATCAAAGGACGACACACCCAGGTGAGACTCTATTTGATTTGCTGAACGAAATTTGCCTCGCTTTGATTCTTTAGGAGAGTAGGTGTTTCGAGTGGGTTGATTATTTTGGGATAAGTTTGGGGGGAAACCATGTTTTTGATAACACCTTGCTTCGATATGCCCTGAGTTGCCACAATATGTGCATATGGGTTTTCTGGTTTGTTGATAGCTTTGGTAGATTTTTCTAAGGTTTATTTTTGGAAAGAAAGCTTTAGGCTCAATGGGTGGGGTAGTAAAAGAATTTTGTAAGGTGGTGTTCATTTGTCTTTCATATTGGGCAACCATGGCGAAGACACGTTTGATGTCTAGGTAGTCTTCTAAGGAACCTAATAATACTGTCTACATCTTGATAATTCTTGATGTTTCTTACCAATCCATAAGAACACAGAGGTTCACACACACATTTAGGCGTTGGTCTGAGGTTAAAGAACTCATCCCACAATATTTTTAGACGTGTGTAGTCCTCTAAGATGGATAGAGCCCCTTGATGAAAGCTAAAAATTTCCTCTTGTAAATATGAAATACGGAATAAATCTGCTTGAGAAAACCTTTCTTTCAAATCTTTCCATACATCAACTGCTGAATCAAGCCAAATGACACTTTGTGCTATTAAATCTGTGAGAGATCTCATCAACTATGATAGAACCATTGTGTTGCAACGTACCCAGTAAACATAAAGCGGATCGTCCTTCAGTGGCATGGTTATAGAACCATCAATGAACTTAAGTTTTTTTTTTTTGGAGAGAAGAGCCACTCGTATGGATCTAGACCAAGATTGTTGGTTGCAGTCAAAGGTGAGGAGAGAAGAACAAGTGAAGGATTTTCATTGGGATGAAGATATTAAGGGTTAGTTGGGTGGTCTTATGGACGAAGAGGGTTGTTGTTTTAATTGGTTTGGTGACCCTGCTAAGCAGTAATGCTTGAATAGGATGGTCCTGACATTTTTTAAAGAAAATGACCAGCAAACAAGAAAGCTGAAAGAAAGATGTATCAACCATGTGCTAAGGGAGCCAGAATACACTGAAAAAGCAAGCCATGAAAGGTAAGTGTATAGAGCAATGCTTTGATACCATGACAGAAATCATGAAAGGAACATATTTTTCAGATATCTTTATTCAATGAAGAGGAGAGCCTGTATGTAGACTATGTAAACCAACCAAAATGGGACCGTTGTACTAGAATCCTATTATTCCTAGAAATACAACTAATATAGGATAACTATGCTGATTGTAATCAGCCTTGGAGAAAAAAGAATGAGAAAATATCTATAATAAGACAAAAAAAAACAGAAGAAAGAATTAGAAGAGTGAATTTGGGCTTAGTCCAAGTTGGTTGCTATATGGTCCATAAAGATGAAAAAGGAATAAGCCCAGGAAGAAAACAAGTCTTTAGCCATTCTCAAGTATCATCACCTTGTTTCGTCTTCATCATGTCTCTGCAATATTTTTTTGAGAGAATGGTTGGGAAAACATGGGATGGATGTAGGGATCATTCCAGAAAGACTTGTAGATCTAATTTGAAATGATTTTTCACGATAGTTAGAGACTTTATCTCAATATTTAATCAAGAGAATTATCACTCTTTTAAGTTATTAGGGGCAACAAAAGAAATGATATAAACAAAGGCAGAATCAATGGTTCTGACACCATACCATCAACTACCAACACCCTAGACACATTGTCTCAACTTTCTTGATCAATAAAGCTTTCAAATTTTCCCTTCCCCCGTTCCATGCATGTTGTCTTTTGAATCCCGAACTTGCTCTTGGAGGGACTTGACTTGATTGAATGACACTCAGATCTAGTTAGGGAATACCCTTTTATGGTTCTTCATGCCACTCTTAAATCGATTCAAATATCTTGAAAGTTTCTTTTGCTCACCTATAGTCTTCGTAGCTTTCTCTTGAACTCTTGTAATCCTTGTTAGCGATTAATAAAAATCGTGTTATTTATGCTTTCAATCTTAGTTTTTATACTTTACGTGTAGGTATTCTATGTATGTTTATCATTAGGCAGGTGACCTTTAGTGAAATTTCTCTGTTCCTCAAATCTCCTACAATTGTTTGAAGAAGTCAAAATGCATATTAAATTTCTCAATGGTTTGGTTGGAGCCTGAACCCGGCTTTGCCTAGAATAAAATCCATCAAAAAAAGGGCTAAAATGTTTTTGGGATTTTGCCACTGAATTTCAGCAAAGACAAAATCCCAAAAACAAATAGGTACGTCTTTTTCTAAATTATTGCCCTCTTATGCTCATTTAATATATTTTGATGATAACAAATAATAATTAAGTGAAATTGGATTAATTTGCATATTTGATTTAGATAAAAATGGTTGTTCGAACTTGAATAATTTATAAGGTTGATATGTTTCACTTGATGTTTATCATCGTCTAAATTTATTATTGAAGCATTGATGTTATTAGTTCAAAATTTGGAGTATGAAATTTGATGTCTTCAAGAGGAAAGATAAATTGGAAAATATGGATATATAAAGGAAAAATTGATTTGGACTTAATCTATGCAAATGGGTTCTTATCTTATGATGTATTTTGGCAAGTCCTAAAAGAGAAATGGGTCATAAGTATGAAGACTTAAAAGATTTTAGCAAGTGAAAGTTGGACCGAAAAAATTAAGGTCCAAAAATAGTTAAATGAAGTGCATCCAGTGATTAAGTACTCTTACATTCTATTTAGAAAAATAGGGGTCGGAATGGATTGAAAATGTTAGTAATGCATTTGATTGAACTAGAAAGGAATGAAATGAAATATAAAAACTTTAGCTTGCATAAATAATTGTATTTGTTTAGAATAGAAGAGTTATGATGGGTTGAATAATTTTATTCCAAATTTGTCCTTGTGATATTATACATTAATAAATGCTTTTATTTACGTTTTTATAGTTTAATTTCCTATCATACTATGAATTAATGACATAAATTATCTAATCAAATAATAAATAAAAATTCTTCAATATTTTTGGTTTTATCAAAGAAAGAATTTAAATATTATTAGTCCAAACACCTAGAAAAAAAAATTTAAAAAATGAGACCAAACAAAAAATAAATAAAAAAATAATAGTATACATACTTGCAAGGAAGATTGTTGCTCTTTGGGAAGTGGAGGATAAATTTGTTTCTTTGGCAGGTCGAAGAATGTGATATGATTCTTGGATAAGAGAAATAACAAGACATAATAAGTAATATTAGGGTAAATTAGTATTAAGGGTAAATTAAGAATTAAAATAGTATGTGAGGACATAATTGTCATCAAAAAAAATTCCCTCCCTCTTGCATAAAACCATGTTAACACTCCAATTTGAAGTGTTACAAACTTATTTAAAACTAATACAAACTTAACCCTTCAAAACCCACCAAAACCCTTCAATTAAAACTTTCCATTCCTCCCAAACAAGAGTCAATTTTTTTAACCTCCCCTAACCATTCCATTCAAACCAAAACACTCCTCCCAAACAGAGTGTTAGCGTAGAAGTTCTAGTAAAATTTCTATATCAAGAGTAGTTATTGTAACTCGGGCCAAGATGATCAAAATGTGTCAAATATAAGTGTAGCCCAATGTAAATGGGTTAAGATGTTCATATATATATTGTTGATATTTGTAGGATAACTATACTTAAAGTAGAAGTTCTACTGAAACTTTTACCGGAAGAACAGTAAGTCTGGTGTAAGGACCCGTTCGTTTTAGTAGAGCCATCGAATAATTTTTATGATTTTTGTTGAATAAAAGCATGTTGCTCGAGTAATATGAGGCATTACTCGAGTAATATGGGCCTTTGTTAACTCGAGTTAAGAGTGGAGTTACTCGAGTAAGTGCATGATTGATCAATAACTCTGAAGCTTAGCTCACTCGAGTGATCAAACATGTTACTCGAGTGAGAAAGGCGATGGATTACTCAAGTAACACAAGATGTTACTCGAGTAAACGAAGCATAATTCCCGTACTGAAGAGTGTCTTACTCGAGTAATCCATATTTTTGGGCAAGCGGTGCAGTCGTTTAGTGGCATATAAAATCGATTTATTCAAATAGTTTTCTCATTTTTTACCCTCAGAGCTTCCCTAAACACCCAGAGACATTTTTCCTTCGATTCTCTTGCTAAATCACCCAACTATTCACGTATTTGAGGTAAGAATTGCCCCTCTTATGTGGTTTCTTTGTTTTTAGTTCATATAACATGTTTGGGGTTAGATTTTGATGTTGTTACGGATTGTTGTAAGGTGATTGATGAGTTTGAGGTTCTGATTATAGATGAAACAATTGGAGAATAATTGTATGATTAGGAACCGAGCAAATTACATAGCTTGTTTTTGGGTTAAAAGGATTATGGGTTGTTTTGTGTGATTTTCGATCTGGAGGCAAAATTACTCAAGTAACTAGTTTGTGCACTCGAGTAATCTAGGTGTTGTATTACTCGAGTAAGTCATCGTGTGCACTCGAGTAATCTAGGGGTATGTGTTATTCGAGTAAGACTTTTGGATTACTCGAGTAATCTTAGTGCATTCTTACTTGAGTGAGCATTTAAGTTACTCAAGTAAGACATGTTCCAAAGGAACTAAAAGTGATATTTATATATATCTTGGAGTCTAATAAGATATTTTGAATATTTTGAGGACCAAACTATAAGTTTACGCAGATTCTGATATTCAAGTCGAGAGCAATAGATCTTCGATCGAAATAGATTTTTAGCATTTGCATATGCATTGCACTTCATGCATTTAGTACGACCATAGTATCAATATTATATCTTAATTTGTCTTATTTGTATATGTTTCAGCTTCATGTTCCTGCTACCGAGACCAGCCCCTACTAATGGTGTGTGACTTTAGACACTTAGACAGTGTATTTTGAAATCTTATTGTTTTTTCTATATTGGGTATTTGCATGTAATATGGCTAATAACAGATTGGTTAAATTAAACCGGTTATGTGATAATTAGTTTTCAGTATTCTCTTAAACTGTTATATGTAACAGTTTTCTGGTTTTATACTTTGATATATCTGCCTGTTTGTATGGATTTTGTATATATTTGGGACACCTATGCTACTGGGTTAAATGTAGCTTTCGTATACCACTGCTCTGAGAAGGCCTTCATTACTTGGGTAATACGGTAGCCGTATGTTCGGCCAGATACATGTATCTTAGTGATACAATCACTTCAGTATCTATTATTATACAGTTTTTGTTATTTAGTGGCACAACCGTTTCAGTTTATAGTTTCATTATCAGACCTGATATACATAGGATATATGTATTATTATTTGGAAAAATGGCATCATATGTTGTTTACCTTGGTGCAAACGTTTTGGAAATATTTTAGGAATACTACTATTAGCAGTTTGTATATTATAGTATATCTATTAGCATGCAATATTTTTAAATTATTTTCGAAAAGGTCTTTGTGATGTACATATGAGGTGATCTTGAGTGTCATCCCTCACTAAGATTTTCTCACCCCTTTCCCTTAATATTTTCAGGCATATTTTGACATCCAGCGACCGTTCGGTGACCGACGATCAGTGAGTCATTTCTTTTGACAGTGAGTGCCCTTTTGATCGGGCTTGTATATGTTTGTTGTAGAATTCCACACTAGGTTGATGTTGGGTATCTTTTGTATTTTGTTTATACTCATATGTTATTTTGATTACATTTGACTTTGACTTATCATTGTTTTGTTATATTTTCCTATATTTATATATATAGATTATTTTTTTATCTTGTATTCATTTATTTTCTATATAAATAATTTTAAATAATTAAATTAGGCAAAGTATCTGATCATCTGAGGCTAATGCGATATGAGCCAGACTCTCTTAAACGGCTCGCCTCGTACACCGATCATGGTCCAGAAATGAGTCGTGACATCTGGCAGCTTTAGAAAAAGTGCAATAATATCACAAAATCAAACCCAACAGTTCCAAACTTTTTACAAAGGTCAAGATGACATTTTTGGCTATAAATAGGACTCAAGAAGCTCAAGAAAACAAGAAGAATTGATCAACTTATGCATATTTCTTTCTAGAGATAATTCTTGCATATTCATTTGTGTTGAGCTAGTCTCTTCCTTTGAGCTTAGCTTTGCATATCCTTTTAAAGGAGTGTTCCAAACACATTATTGTAACTTTGTGGAGAGTTTTCAATGTATCCTAACACCCTTAAAGTTAGGAAGGCTGTAAAGGTTCTCCTAACACCTATGAAGTTTAAGAAGGTTGTAACGGTTTTTAAGCATCTGTGAAACTTGAAGTGAT
This sequence comes from Flueggea neowawraea, assembly GCA_948243855.1. Classification (NCBI taxonomy): domain Eukaryota; kingdom Viridiplantae; phylum Streptophyta; class Magnoliopsida; order Malpighiales; family Phyllanthaceae; genus Flueggea; species Flueggea neowawraea. Next base: position 19,727 of record CAODLS011050886.1, read on the forward strand.
TGAGGAGTTTGCTCCCCGTGAAGTAAGTGGTTGTATTATTTTCTAAGGAGGAAGATAGTGAATTGAGAAATCCTACATGAGGAGTTTAGATAGTGAATGTAGGCTCAGTTAAGCTGAACCACTATAAATCGTTTGTGTTTGATCTCTTCTATCTTACCTCTCTTATGGTTATCTTTGTTTACTTTGATTAGCACACACATACACCTTTACTTCTAACATTACTTTCAAGTGTTTGTATCTTATCAAGATTGAAAGAACAAGTTCTCACCTCCACATTTTGGGCTTAATTACTACTCATCACTAAACTCTTTACTCTTCATTATTTGTACTTATTTTGTCACCTTACTTAATTATTCTCAATTTTATTAATAGTACAATAAACTTATTTTAATTTGTAAAAACCAATTCACCCCTCTTGGTTTGCTATTTAGGCTAAAATAATTTTTTTACACACATAGAACCTCTTTTTTTCTTTTTATAACTTTAGATTCTCTAACCACCATTACTATAATGCCAACCATTGTCTTTAGCGAGACCATCATCAATGATCGAGGCCCTTCTATTGCCTATAATCCACTAGTGAACCGGAGACCTATACACATTGTTTTAAATTGAGGCCTATACAAATCAAGGAAAGAGAGGCTTAATACTGGAGATGTTAAACAATCGAGTATTATTCAATAAATGTTAAGAAAGTGATATGAAAGGTTTGTGGTTTTGAGGTTTAGTGGGTTCTCAATGAGAGGTTTCGATTTTCAGGTTTAATGGGTTTTGATTTTGAAATTTGATTTTAACTTAGGTTTGTTGCCAATTTGGGAACCGCCGGTTTTGGTTTCTAAAATGGAGGAACCGAAACCAAACCGTGATTTTCACGGTTTGGTTTGGTTTCGATTCGGGTTTTGACATGTTCAACCGCCGGTTCCGATTCTAGTTCGGTTCTCTTTTTTTTTTAAATTATTTTTAATCCGCTATTTTATCTCGTCAATTTTTTTCGGTTTGTAAATTTTGTTATATTTAATAATTAATTATAGTATCAATAATACATTGTATTTCAAAGATTTTTTTAATAATTTTTAAACAAATTAATTATTCTACTAGTAGTTACATCACATAATTTTAAACAAAATTAAAAAAAACTCATTAAATTTTATTAAATGTAATGAAATAACAAAATAACTAAATTAAACTATAGTAAAAAATAGAAGGAATTTGAAAAATGTAATTGCAAAAAATAATTTTGAGAAATATAAAAAACGTAATTACAATAATAAAATATATAAATAATTAATAAGAGTAATTTAGAGCAAAATAAATTTTTGAGAGAGAAGAAATAGTGTGAAATTGATAAGAATAAGGTAGAGATATTTATAGAGTTAAAAAAAAGAAATGATTGTTTGAACCGCTGGTTTGACAGTTTCTAGAAGGATGAAATCAAAGCCAAAACTGCAACCCTCTAATTTTGGCCGACCGATTCTGATTCTGATTCGATTCGATTCGATTCTAATTTTAACCGATCCAATTTCGATTTAATTTATTAATTTCGGTTCAAACTTTACATGTCTAGTTTAACCAAAACAAAAGGTTTTGATTTTCAAATCTCATTGGTGTGTGTCGCATAAATAAGAGTGGATGAGAGTGAGAGGTATGAAAGGAAAGAAAGAGCAAGGACGAATTTACATTGGGAAAATGACGACACTTGTCCCCACTACCTCCATCGAGGGTTTTCTTTTTAAAAAAAAGAAAAAAAGTCCATTTAAATAAAACAATTTAATTAATTATAATAAATATTGTCAATTTAGGTAAGATTCATAAAACTAAACTATAATGAAAGAAACAATAATTTTTACTATTATTTTAATTAGAACTACCGATATCATGATCAATGATCTTTGAGATAGTGTTTAGTATAGTAAATATTGATATTAGGGAAATTAATTTTCAGATATATTCTTAAAATAAAAAATCAAATTATATTTAAATCATTCTATTAGTAATTTATTATTTATTAATAAATTATTTATGTATCATCTAATGTATTTTAAGTAAAATTTTAAAGACAAAAATTCTCTAAATCTATTTTATCACACGTGAGAAACCCTATTTTCTTTTCTTCTACTTTTCTTCTTTTTGTTGAAACTCAAAATCTATGTTCTTTTTAGAATAGAAACCCAAAATTACAACCTCTCTCTCAACCTGAGTTCAGTCATGAAGCTGCAAATACTGTATGATTCAGATGATGAATTACGACAGGAGGAAGGAGGGAAAATAAGAAAGTTTACAGACATGAAAGAAAATTAGAATATCATATAATTGCCAAGTAATTACTGTAACATTATTTAGATGTGTGCTTCCAAGTGTTCCCCCATATACATTAGATTTGGCACTGTAAATCGTCCAACCGAAGGAGGAATTCAATAATTGTTATGACCAACTGAAAGAGGATTTCAGAATTGTCTTCACCATTATTTCATTACACTCAGTTTTCACACATCAACTTGAACTAAATTAACAAAATGGAAATATAACTACATTGATTAAAGCAAATTATAGAAGAGAAAGCAAAACAACAAGCCACTTGCCCAACCGAACAGGGACACACAAGTGCACAACAACAAATGTAAAAAAACAAGCTATGATTTCCAGATATCATGATGAACGAGGAAATTAAATGCCGCCATCGTTTGGATCTGGAATAGTTAATTCCACAGAAGAGTAGTGCCACTTGAACTCTCGAAAGATCAGATCTAGCCACAAAAGAGCTAGATCTGATATTATTAACAAAGCACCAAAAGAGAAGAAGAAGGAGAGGGCTGCTGTCAGCAAGAAAGAGCCGATGACAGCCCAAGAAAACAATGAAAAAAGGGGGGGCGGCTAGTTTAGTTTAGAGAAAGGGAGAGCTTTTTTTTTTAGAGAGTCTGCTTTTAACTGATAAGAAGGCCATGAAATTCCATTTCTTTTTGGTTCTAGAGAGATGGGTTTTTGATTTCTGAGTGGCAAATCAAGAATTTGGGTTTGATTGGAAATTCTATTTCTTTCCATCAACCGATCTAATGAGAGCTCTGAAACATTCAAAACAAATCCAACATGACAGATAAGAGCTTCTGATGAGTGAGAACAGAGATTTCTGCCGGATTTTAAGAGATGGAGAGAGAAACAAATGTTTGAAATGACTGTAGTTTTCGAATTTAAGAGAGGTGATTTCATAAAGTTCTATTTTCGTTAATTTTGTCAGTTAAAAATATAAATAAAAAATTAATTTATTTAAAAAAATATAAAAAATCCATACCCTTTAAAATGTAGTTTTCCTGTGGTAGATTTTTGCATCTCGATCCCAAAACTTAATCTCTCCTGGACATAAATCTATCCTTTTAATAAAACAAAAACCTCTCTCAAATTCTTATCTATGAAGATAACATTTATCCTCAACATGTTTTCATTCACTGCCAGTAGCGGTTAAAATAAGACAAAAAGGAAACTACACCAATTGAAATATTGTTTCTATTTTTTTGAGCAGTGGTGATGTATATTTGCTAATAACAATTGAAGTTTATGTTGCTAATAACAATTGAATTTTATGTTGCTAAGATTTATTTGAAGTTGTAGTTCATAAATTTTTTTGTTGAAAAAATTTTCTAGATTCGACCTAAAAGAGAGAGCATATGAGAGTGGGAGGTGAAGAGGGATGTGCATGAGTTGTTGTATGAGAAAAGAGTCTTTTTTGTATTTTCCGTTAAGATTAGTTAATGATATTAGATTCCAATGACTTAATAATAGTTTTTTCAAAAGGTAGAGACTAAGGGGAGATTACATTAAATCTCTAGAATGTATAGGTTATTTTTTTATTTTTTTTTAGTTTGTGTGTGTGTGTGTGTTTTTAACAAAGTTTGTGTTTATTTTCATTTGGTTTTCTCTTTGGTTAATGCTACTATATTTTTTTTTGAGTTATTGACTATTTTTATTTCCTTTTTGTTGTTTTTTTCTCTTTTGTTTTTTTTGGTTTTGAGGTTTCTATCTTGTTATGGATACTAATTCAATTTTGTTTGATGTTGATTTCTTTTTTGTGATCTTTTTTTAAGTCAATTTCCTCTCATGGGAATCGTTTTCACAACCTTAGTGTAGGAGTTCACTCTAATACTAACAAGTTTTATACTCATCAATATGAGAGTTAGAAATTTCAAATCTAAATAGAGAAATATGGTATTTTTCAAATAGAATTTTAGCGTGTTTTACATATGTTGTTGCCTCGATTTCACAACAATATCGAAAATAGTAAAGTAGAACACAAACGGTTGAAAACTTCAATAGCACCTTGAAATTTGTGATCACAAACAAAGTGAAGTCGAGTTTTTCTCTAAGAGAATCTTCGATGCTCAAGTTAGTAAAGAATTCGACAAAGTATAAGTGTAAGAATTGGGTAACCAAAACCTCCTTTGGCAAATAATTCCAATGTCTATATATAGCATGATGGTGACTAAATGGTCTTCATGTAACGTTTTTGTCATTGATGATGGTTTTTGTAACTTTTCGACTAACTTGACTTTCTACAAAGTTCTTTTAGGCTCGTAGGGACTTGATGGTTATTTTGGCCCATGTCTCATTAGCATATTTGAAGAATGAGAACTTTTGCAACACGCTTTGTTAATTGTGATTTAAAAAATGTTGAACAATGTTTTCTTATAAATCATATTATTTGCTTTTATGGAAAATCAAACTCGTAATGTTATAGTATTAGAATGACTCAAGTACTAATGAGTTACAAACTCATTTTTAAAAAGTGATGAACAATGTAATTTGCTTTAAAGTTATTCTTTTTTTTTGTTGACTCTGATGCTATCCCATTGCGACCTTTCCTTTTCATGTTAATTTACTTTTCCTTTAATGTATATTTTGTTAGTTTACATGTCTTCATTGTTGTTTTTGTTTGTTTTTATTTTATTGCCCCTCTTTGTCTGTGGCTTTTGTATGTCCTCTATGGAGTTTGATTCAGAGGGTTGTTTAACTGTTTGTTCTCTAACAAAGATTCACTAGTGGGAAGGATTCCTTGGCTATCGGACTGTTGCCCTATTAGATTCTCATGGGTTCGATGGAGTGGTCTTGATGCAGCGGGCCTTGTCTCACTTGGCCTTCGGTGGCATCGGCTCTGGGAGGGTAGAAGTTGGATTGATTTCATTTTTCTCAAGGATGAGTCAGCAATATAGGCAGTGGAGGAAGGTTTCAAGATGGTTCTTTTACTGTGTTGAATATATATTCGATTACAAACGTGTCGAGTCATGCATGTTCTTCACATGCCATATGCTATGGCGAATATGTGTTGGGCTTTGTGGAACCAATAATATATGGGCCAACTACACATACATTCTTTTTAAAATTATAATTTTTAAATTCATGCTATTAGTTTTTCTTATTTTGATAAATTTTTAAAAATTTAAAAATTACATTTTTTACGTTGTACTTTAAATACTGTTTACACGTAGGGCTGTAAATGAGCCAACCTACTCGTGAGCTACTCGGCATTCGACTCGATAAAAGCTCATTTATGACTCGGCTCTCTAATAAATGAGTCGAGTTTGAACAAGATTTTAAGATCCAATCAATAAACGAGCTGAGTTTGAACACCTAAAAGCTCGGCTCGAAAAACTTGCGAACAAACTCGTTTATATGTTCATGAACAGTGCTCGTGAACAAAATCGGTTGTAGGCTCGTTTATATATATACATGTGTATATGTATATATAAATGTATATATGTTTCTATATGTTTTAAACTAATTTGTGAAAAAAACTTATGTTTGGAATATTATTTAATATTTGAGCCACATCAACAAAAGTGCAAGTTTACATTAATCGACTGTGCCTATAAAAGTACAAGTATGCTCACATAAGGTCTAATATTATGTTGAATTTGCAAATAAATTGAAATTTTTAATAGTTTTTTGTTCAACTGCTTGCTCAACATGATTTTATTAACAAATCTAAACTTAAATGTATTATTTTTAGAACTTTTGTCCAATTTGAGTTTGAAATCTTGTTTATGATTTTATTTGAGTTTGAAATCTTGTTTATGATTTTATTTGAGCCTTTGTTGAGCGAACTCGAAAAGCTCGAGAACAAGCTTGTGAACTCACGAGTCTTGTAACGAGTTGAGATTGAACAAGATTTTGAACTCGAGTTCAAGCTCAAGCTCGAAAAATTTTAGTCGAGCTGAGCTTGAATACTCCAAAGCTCGGCTCGACTCGGCTAAGCTCGATTACACCCCTATTTACACGTTGTTTATATTTGTTTATAGTTGTTTATATTTGTTTACATTTGTTTATATGTAAACATATATAAAATAACATATAAACAACTATAAACAAATATAAACAACTATAAACAACAATCCGTGAATTTAAAAACTATATCCGTGAATTTGACAATTACAACCGGATGGACGAAAATACTATAAAATGCATCTGTAATAGACATACATAATCTATACAGAGCAAATTTTACAAAGTTTTTGTAGTGTATGACCTAATTATCACTAATATATGGGATTTTAACACATATACATAGCTTTTCAAAACTAATTGCAAATAAAGAATATTACAATACTATTTACAATTGAAGACAAAATTCAACAGATGTTAGTGTCCTCCAATTAAGGAGAAAAAAACAGAGATGTGCTAAATTAAACGAAGCACATCCCTAAAAATATGGAGAAACATTCAAAAAAAAATGTAACTTTTTTTTAAATACAGTTTGAATAAACATCCCTAAAACAAAACGTAATTTTGCTTCCACACAATTAGGAAAAAAACAAATTAAAAAAAAAAATATTTTAACGTTACAAACATGCATATTTTAAGGAATCATATTTTGAATAAACATCTAGTCAATTATCGCTATATATATATGGTATATTTGTTTATTATTCGCATGAGTGTTAGTTGTTTTTCCTTTGGATTTTTTTAGTTGAGGTATAATTTGTCAAATTTGTACCCAAATAATACAGGAAACTTCAGACACCACATGTAAACCTTACACGTTAACAATGAAAAAAAATTCATGCACTCTGATGAAATCAAGATTAATATTAAAAAAATATTATAATAATTATTATTGAAAAAAAAAGATACAAAAATAATAATACAATATCACTATAATATTACTTTATCAAAAATTCAAAAATCATGTTTTTTGTGGTTTAGTTTTGTTGGATACTACAAATTCTAATTTTGTTTGTTTTGATCGAATTCGTTTATTAATTCATGGATATTAATTTATTATTTAAATGATATTTCTCGACTAACAATGTAATAAACATTTTTTTTGTCAATGTGTTTGCGTTGTATACTAATAATAATACAAAAATATTTTATTAATCAACTAATATATATGCGGTTAATGATAATGCTAGAAAATTAGCCATTTACATTTTTTTCTTGAATCAATCTCAATGCCTCAAACATACTCATATTCATTTGACAGCCAATATCCATTCAATATCATTCGAATATCTTTGAGCATAAATAATGTTTACACATAATTTCAGTGTCATATGCGCACTCATATTTGTGATGGTTAACAATATCCAATCAATATTATTTGAATATCCTTAAACAAAAATAATATTCTTTATTATTACACGTAATAAATAGTTCCATTCATTAACACATTATTATTCACATGATATAATGAATTTTAATTCTTCATATATCACTAGTTAGAAGATATAACAAGAATATTGAAACTTTTATAACATGAATAAAAATCTTATGAAAATATAATAATGAATTGTTATTCGTATGTTATGATTTGTAGGATATAACAAGAATATTGATACAACAAGAAATAATAATGCAATATAGTTATTACTATGTTGTTATTCGTTCAATATAACGATGATGTTGAAAGTTGCAACAACAATGATAATGTGAAATTTAAACATCTGATTTACTATTTTATTGAAAATTCCCCTTTAACTAACAAATCTAAATTACATTAATTAGATTTTCTTCATCATTAACCAAACAGTTCCTAAAACGACGATGCTTCTTCAATGATTCGTCACGCCAAAACACATCATGCTGAGCACCAACAGCGGCGCCATCCTCCACATTTCGACGGCACCAAAACCAATCTCTCTCCTTCCAATAAACCAGCAACATCAAACAAAAAATTCAAAGCAAAAGTCCAACAACCAGATTAAAGATCTTAAATTGAAATAAGAACTCTGAAAATATAATCACAAGACAAAGGAAAATCAGAGAGAGAGAGACAGAGACGGGATACATACCTTGATTTTGAAATCGATTGCCGCTGGTTGTTACAACCTTGACTCACATTGCATTTCATAAGCATACATAATATAAAATATATTCATATGAATAGATCTATTGATACGCATCACATTGGCATGATTAGAAAACATTTATGTGATACGTAAGTGAGTCTAACAATGCATCATTTGTTTCTACTTGTTAACATGAGATTAGAATTCTCTAGAAAGTTTATAGAATTGATAAACGATGCATCAGTGGTAAAAGGTACGTACTATAGTAAAATAAATGCAAACGAGGGCAAGAATGTCGTTTAGTGATTCAGTCATATTTATTTTTAGATAGGGACCCTATCTTACACGTAATAATTTTGAGATTTAATTACAATAATGTGGAATAATTATAAGATAAGAATCAAATTAAAAAGAAGAGAAAAACTTTTCTATTAGACCCCTTAAGTATTTTATCATTGCAGGACACCTCATCCTTATGTTATATCATTATAAAACCTTGATTAAAGCATCAAAACATATTCATTCTCATTCTTAGACTTAGAATAATAGAGATAGAGAGGGAAGAAGAGTGCAAAGGCTGATTTAGTGGAAAAATTCAGTAGAAAGACTATAAATTGCCAAAAACAAGATCAGATAAGGAATTATTGCGTCCTTTCCTTCTAATCAACAAAGTAAGTGAATCTATTTCTTCCTCTTAGCATATTCATCATATTAGAACGTGTTTAGGGTTTTGGTTTGTAAAGAATTGCAGTAGAACATGATTTATGAAATCCCAATATGGCAATCCAAGAGGGGGTGAATTGGATTTCAAGCTAAAAATAAAAATTTTTGAAAACTTTTGGAAATATTCTTAAATCAAAAAACAGTAGCTTAATTCAAAATACTACCACACAATAATGAATAGAAAAAGAGTAAGAGATAGAGAAATAAAGTCCAATATTTATAATGGTTCGGTCTTCTTTGACCTACGTCCACTCCTCGAGCTTATTAGAGAGTTTGAATCCACTAAGCTTCCTCACTTTCGATTGGAGGCAAACCGTTTACAATTTCTTGGTTTTCAGGCTCACAAGAAAATCTTCTACACTTTGTTTTTTTAAGGAATCAAGCAAAGTAAACCTAAACTTCTTTCAAACTTTACAACCAAAGCTTGATTACAACAATTTTTTCATATTGAAAGATGTATGTTTATACCAACTTGATTATCAGATATCAAGTAAACAACTTAGTTGGCAAAGAGAACTTAAGAAAGCAATGAAATGATCAAGAATGACAATATCAAAGCTTTAGCTTTCTCAAGAATGTGTTCTCCTTTTTTTTTTTACCTCTAGACTAGGGACGTCTATTTATAGAGGCACTCCAAAAACTAGTCGTTGTAAATCCCAAGACAGCCGTTGTGAGAGAGTTGCATAATGCTGAAATTAATGACATAAGTCTGTACTACGTAAGTACCAAGTGTACTGCGTACGTAGTTCATGATTATATCAGAGTCCTACGTGCAACGATCTTTCTTTTGCGTGTATAAGCCAAGTTCCAGTACCCACTGCTTGATTTCAGGTGGTAACTACATGCTTAGTTCTCCCATCTGTGTATGCAGAGCTTGAATGTTGTGTGCATTGTACTCAGTGCTACGTACATTGTCGAGTCTCCAATGTTCATGCCTTTGATCGTCCTCGTGATTATGTCAGAGAATTTTTGAATTTTCAAATATTGAGGAGCGTCTGCCATTTGTCAGGTTATCCAACTCACCTTATCTGACACCTCTGTGTTTTTATCCTCTGTGTGTGGTTTACTGTGCTTATATTCTCTGAATTCATGTCAAATAATATTCCCATTTGAATTCTGACTGCAACTGATTTTGGCGTTATCCCATCAGACATATATCATCCTCGTCTACGTGCGTTGAAGTATGTTTTATGTGCGTAGTATCAAGTGGTATTTAAACCAGTAAGTATCTTCCTTTTACTACGTGCTTAGGTCTATGTTCACTGTGCATAGCAATATACTGATCCATTTTGTTTTTGATGCACGACGTCTACACGTACTGCACTCTTTGCTACGCGCACAGTATGATACTGGGTTATTCTTCTTTATTGATTCACAGTGTCTACGTGCATTACATTTAGCTTTTATACGCATTGCACCTATTCTACGCGCCTTGCATGAGCTCTTATGCGCATAGCGTCCATTTCTGAAATCTTGATATGCCTTTATCTCTGATCAAAGTGCATAGGTATTGGTTCAAAGTACATGGATCATTCTTTAACGTACTTAGAGAGTTGAAGAACATGCATAGCTTAATTGTTTCAATTGTTTTGTTAAATTATCAAAATTCAAGAGTTTTCATGTAAATCAAAAACTGATTCAACAATTTAGACACAGATTTGAATGATTTGGTTGATGGGTCTATTTAGGGTTTTGATATCTGACTGGAATTGAACTATTATGTTTAGCTATTTAAAGACAGATTGTGACATGTCTTAAAACATTAAAGTTGCTCAAAATTATGTATTCTATGAGTCTGTAAAAGCTTGTGGTGATTTGAAATGTATATAAAGAGGTAGAGTGGTTGAATTGAGTGTTGCTCCAATAATTCTCTATTTTTTAGTAATACTATCTGGTTTTGATCTCTTGTTTTGACAGTCATAAAGACATACTAATATAATGATTAAATAACAACATTTGTTTATATATGTGTCTATTATTATTCTGCAAACTTTGGTTATAATTGGACTTGAATAACTAGACTTAGGTTCGATATACTATAGGCTGCTTAATTGAAATAATTCTACTGTGAAGCTGTAATTTTGTAAAATTTTCCAGATTGTTTTATAAAGAGTTAAGGACCAAAATTTTGTATGAATACACTAACATATGTGTATAAAATTTCATAGCAAAATGAGTATGTTTATTCATTCAAAAGTGGAAAACAATGGGACTAGAAAAAATGATATAAAACAAAACTTTGGCTACCTTAAGCATAACATCTCTTTCGATATAATTGGATTTTTTTCCTTTTAAAT